>VYZT01010661.1:72078-82629 GCA_013400735.1 Pomatostomus ruficeps
GGGCGGCAAAGTGCTGCTGGGCTTCAGCTCGGACGAGTCGGACGTGGAGAGCAGCCCCCGGAGCCCGGCGGGCGGCAGGAGGGAGCGCGCTGCGCCCCTCTTCCGCGGCCTCAGGCCCGCCGCCCCCCACGGCGCCTGCGGCGTGAGCAGCAGCTCCCCCCCGGAGGAGGCGGCCCGGCGGAAGCCCAGCGCCTGGTGGGGGGCGGCGGCCAGGAGTCCGGCGGCGACTCAGGGTGCGAGGAAGCTCGGGGACGGCGAGGAGGAGGACGACGAAGAGGAGGAGGAGGAGAAGGAGAGCGAGCAGCAGCGGTGGAAGAACCGGACCGTGAATGGGAACCGGCTCCTCTCCTACGGAGGCAGCACAGACAAGTACTCGGACTCGGAGGAGGAGGAGGCGGCGGCGGGGGCGAGGGCCAAACAGCAGGGACCGAAGGAGGAGTCTGCAGCTCGCCGGCCCAGACGAAGCCTCAGCAAGTCGCCTGCTCCATTCATAACAAGCAAATGCACTGCAGCCGGCGCTGGCGTGATGGAGACGGGCCAAGAAAGGGCTGGCGGAGGCTGCGGTGCTGGTGTGCTCGTAACGAATGACAGGGCGGCGGGGGCGGCTGCTGCCGGCAGTCTAGACAGGGGCAGAAATCAGGAGGAGGAGGAGGCGGCGGTGGTGGTGGGGGGAAGAGGAGGAGGAGGTTGTGAAAATCCGGACGCTAGTCTTCCCAGCCCCAGATACCGCATTGGCCTATCCAAGAAATCCCCATCAGTATTGTTGCTGCCACCACCGCTCACGGACGTGAACAGCGGCAAAATCACTGACCCTCCAGGCACCATTAGGAAAGCGACCAATAATCACGTTCTCAGCGGTGCTCCTGGTAGCTGTAATGTTGAACCCAGGATCTATTCAGCTACTAATAGCCTTCCCCCGGGTGGAACCACCTCCTCCCTTAGACTCAACCACTCCAATCATACGGGTTCAAATCATACCTACCTGAAAAATACCTACAAGAAGAATCTCTCTGAGCCCGAGGAGGAGCTTCTCCAACAGTTCAAAAGAGAGGAGGTATCCACCACTGGAGGCTTCAGTGCACATTACCTGTCCATGTTCCTCTTAACTGCTGCATGCTTGTTCTTTCTGATACTGGGATTCACATACCTGAGAATGAGAGGTTCTGGAGTAGCTGAGGATGTGGGAGCCAACAGTAAGTATTAGGTGAAGGGTAAGAGCAGTTTCTGCAACTGAATGTAACAACTATTAATATGCCTTTGCATTCCCAGACATCCCTTACTGAAAAATTCTGGGTTCCACTTAAGTATGGTGCACAGAGAAATTGTCTTTCCTTATGTATGTGCTTTGCAAGCTGGTATAATAAGCTTGCAAGACATTTGAGGATAAACTTAAATCCCAGCATTTCCTGCTGTAATCTGTTGACACCTTGTTTTCTAGCAAGTTTTCTTCCCAAAGCAGTTCTATGGGTTTTGTTCAATGTAGTAGGAGTATGGTTAATAGAGAATTGACGAGGTAAGGCTTTATGTTAATCTCACAGGAGTAAGCATGCACATTTAGATACCTGGGATTCCTGCAGGGCTAGGATTTGACTGTAATTGTTTGGTAATAAAGCAGCTTGTTTTCATTCACTTGTGCTGAGGCTTGACAAGGATCCGAGGTTGAGATGATGTTACACACTATGACAGACTTTGTGCGGTGAATGCTTGAGCTATTGTGTTTTGTTTTCTAATAAATACTTTCTTCTAAAGTTAGTTGAGAATAAGGTTTATACATGAAATGCTGCTGTGCTTTAGTCTGAATTTCAGAGCATTCTTTTTTTAAAAATCCTGAATTATTAGGGAACTCCTTTAATATGTGAAAGTAACTTCTTGGAATGGATTTAAAAGCTACCATTTTCTATTCATGAAGCATACAAAAATGGAAACGTACCACCTAAGGGTGGTGATTCATGCTAATTCAATTCTTGGCTGTTCCGAAATGGACAGTGGAGATTCTAACATCCGAAAGAAAAATCATGCCATTGCTGTCTTGATTTTTCATTGCTCATGGTGAGAAATTATGCAAAAATCTGGTTTTGGGATGTAAGAACATTAGAAGGTTCTTGGCAACTTGCATTTTTCTTGAAATGATTAAGGGTGGAGTGTGGAGTGTATGCAAGTGTGTACATTTCTTTGTATGGAGAGTAGAAGATTTATATACTCATTTGTGGGCATGTATACAGTGCCTTGTAAGGAGCGATCCGACGGTTATCTTGGGATCTGCTAGATGTCACAGGGCAGAAGTAGCAGTGTGGGCTGGCTTTTTTCCTATTCCGTTTTGACCGTGGTTCATTACATTAGGGTAGCAGAATAGTTCTTTTGCACGCTTTGGCTGGGGGGCAAGTAAAACATTCGGTGTTCAGGAAGGACAGTAGCAGCAAGGACCCAGGGATTTGCAATGGTTTCATTGCCAAGGTCCACGTGGCTCTTAAGTACTGTTCAGTCTTGTTTTTGGGAAGGCTGTGAACATACGCAGGTGGGCTATAATTAGATACAGGATAGTGTGACTGTTGGGACTGCTCGTGCTCTGGTTAGCTTCTGGCCATAACTGCTGGAGACAGGCCTACATTTTCTTATGTATGGAAAGGCTGTATAATTGTACTACCATGTATTGTATACTTCTTTTAGTCTTGAAATATGATAATTTTAATGGGAGAAGATCTGTCAGCCTGCTGGGGTAAACTGCCAGATTCAGTGGTTGAGTTAAAACTGGCTTGTCATCTTGTGTGATAAAAGCTGAGTGTTTCAGCAATGCAGCTAGCAATAGTTCTTAAAGTTCAGAGTGATTTTTTTTTTGTATTGAAATAAAATTTATTTTTGAATGTGTGAACTTCCCTATAGAGCATGTGGGATGACTGTTTTGAGTATATTACTCTTAAAAAGTTAACCCAGCTGCAACTAGACAGGAAAAATTGTCCTCTTCTTAGAGGACCTTGCTTAGGTTAGGCTGCCCAGTCAGTGGTCTGGTAGCCCAGTGTTGCATGGTAGTTCAAGTAAGCCAGTTCTTGGCCTGTTCATACTTGCTGTCTTTTCAGTGGAACTCTTGAAAGTGGATTTCCTGAAGAATTGTTCTGGCAAAGGCACTTGTACTTCATCTGTCCTGCTTCCTCACAGTCCCAGGCTTCGCTGCAATGTACCAAATGGGAACAGGGGGATTTGTGTCCTTTGGAAGAAGCAAACAGCAGGTTTTGTGGCTAGCTCCTTGGACAGGAAGAGGAGCAGGCCACTTCTTTTCAGTAATGTGGGAATGAGCAGGGAATTACCTTGCCCATATGTTTAGCATGTGCTTACTAAATTCTTCTCAGATCAGCATATGGAACAAAAGTACGGTGGGTCTGTAGAACAGGCAAGAACAGACAAGACAGGCTAATAAAGACTGAGTTTTACTGAAAAGGGGGAGAATGCTGTCTTCTATTATTTGGTTCCTAAGCTTTAACATCATCCAAGTGAGTCCTTTGACTCTTATGCTTATATGGGAGTGTTGTCTGTTTTCTTTATAGAAGCAGAACTGATTCATACCTTTTTATTAAAAATAATAGTGTATCTCAAAAACATTTCATTTAGGTGATTGGATATTGAGATTTTGCTGTCTTTTAGATGGTTGTAGGTGAGATTCTGTTGAGTGAGAGTGATTTGATTGTGGAAGAAAATCAGTTATTTTAAACTCCAGTCTGTGCCCTAAAGAGTTTTAGGGTTCAGCAGAGTTGCAATATATGCATCTCTGTAATTATCATGCTTACTGTGATAAAGCAATAAAGGCAGTTATTTGTATATTTGGTGGCTTCTTATTTTAAATTTGCAGGGAATGATGCATAGTGAGCTTAATGTTGGTTTTCTTAGTAGTTAATTGCCTAAAATGAAATGCAATCAAAATAAGGTGATAGTATGTTTGTGGCATTGAAAAATATTTATCATGAAGTACACTCAGTATCAACACTTAAATATTTGTCAGGTTGTAATCTAAGAACAGAGGAGGTGTGTGTAATGAGAGGGAGGCTGAAAACCAGGTGTTGGAGTTGAATTTAGGCCAGGTGTGGTAATATAAATGAGATAGGGGTGAGCAGAAAATTTCACAAGAGATTTGTCACTTACACTGTGCATAGTGTTCAAATGATTTCTTATTCAGGACTCTGAAACAGCTATGAAGTGCTACAGTTTTTCCACATGTAGCATAAAATGTTCAAAGACAAATCAGAACTGGGCTAATTCTTCTGTATCTAAGCTATAAAGGTCATTTGAAGTAAGGTTTTTATGCATTTTGCTGTCAAAAATATAGGTAAATGTCTGTGGGGTTTTTCTTAAATCTGTTGAAATAAACAACTCTTCAAGCTTACATAAAAGACCAACTAATGTATAGGTGCACATTATGCTTTCTATCTCTGACAGGACTGTATGTGAAAAAGATCAGTTTGGTCTTGGTGCTGGTAACCTCCTTCGTTTTGCTCTGGCTGTAAAGCACGTTTTGTTTGCACCTGCCTTCAAAATACCATGGAATTGTATCAATTTCTTGCCAAACCAGCATAGTATTTTTTCAGGAAAATGGTAGACTTTAGTCTACTTCCTAGGGTTCTTCAAACTCTGAAGAATTGTGTATCTATGTCTTCCAACTTCTGTGGTTTTGTGATGTTACTCTGAGCATCTCAAGTGGCTGTTCCTGGAAGTTAACTCTAAAGCTATTTTTCATGAAAAGTTGGTAACTGTATCAGATCAGTCGATGTTGCTTTCAGATCTGGTTCACTTTTCTGAAAGATGTGGGCACTAGTACAGATCCTGTTTAAGTCTGTAATCTGAAATAGGTTGTATGTAAGTTAATTTTACTGTTTCTGCTCCAGTATTGTGTCTGGGAAGCAGTTGATGTGACAGAAGAAAAAAACAGAACAAAACCACCACAACAAAAAACTAATCTTGAAAGTTTCAGGTAGGTTTTGTTTAAAATCTTACTTTATTATTAGGAGAGGCTTTTTAAGTGACATCTGTTGCTGGTAATTTTGGTCTTTCTATGATATTTGTTGCAAAACAATTGCTAGGAGGATAATCCTTACTATATTTGCTACAACCTGTGTTTTTGAAATGTTAATTCAGGGAGGCTTAGCAGTTGTGTATATTGCAAGTGTAAGCATATGCAAATTACAATTCTAAGAGTTTCATTCAATTTCATTGATGTTCCTTTGTTCTTGACTTTTAAATCTCTCAGGTGTTGAGACTTCTGTGGAATTTTATGCAGGGAATTTAATTGCTAAGAAGTTAGACTTGCTGTATAAAAGACAAGATGCTGACTGTTAGGCTCACAGGCCTGCAAATTACTGTTGAAGTGCTGTGGTATTTCACAGATAACTGTTACAAATCTACTTGCCTTCTAAGATCACCTTCTCAGAAGAGTCTATATTCTTGACAGTGTTGGCTTTAATGAAAGAAAATTAGTTGTGGATAAGAAGTATTTATAAAAGAGGAGATAATAAAGGGAGGGAGAAAAATGTAAAGATTTGCAGACTTCCTGTGTTGTGTGCCTATTAACTTTGCTTGTGCTTTGCAAGGGATACCCTGACTTGTATTTGACACTGTTACAACTTCTATTGAAATATTAGCATCTAGCTGTTGCACTTTCTGTGTATTGCTTTAAATCTTAGTTAGCAAGTATTTCTCTACTAGATGATATAAAAGACAATCCTGATGTTTTCCTAAAAGACTAATCTCCGTTGTAGCAATCTTAATACTATGGTTTGGTGAGTTTTGGATCAAGGTCAGTAGATGAAACAAAAAAAAAACCCCTAGGCTGCCTTCATAAGGCAAAGCCAAGCAGAATATTTAAGTTTCCTAAGGATACTTGACAGTTTTAAACCCTCATCTTCCATATGGTATGTCAGAAATTATTCTTTAAAAATGAGGAATAAATTTGGCCTTTTATCTAGGAAAGTGAGTAATTATTATTAGTGACTTTCATCTAGGAAAGTCTAAGTTATTGCTATATAGTACAAAATAGCTCAGCTGACAGCTTCAAGTCCTTCCTGAAGGTTTATAAACAGTCTATTTACCTTTGTAATAGATTGGGAGTATAAAGTATAGATATGAAAATTGCTCATCAGTGTTTGAAGCAAAAATGATGGAAATTCATAATTCCTGTTTTTAGGGAAAGTGGTAGTTGATACTTCAGAATATTTATAACTACTTTGCATTCATACCTTAAATGTGCTGCTGTTTGCAGATGTGCACAAAACATTGCTTATGCCATTACTGTAGATTCTTATTATGACATTTTTTTCAAAGTGACTTTTGGAGGCTGTGTGTTTTTTGAAGTAAATAATGGAAAATCTGAACTAGAATCACTTGCCTGGGGACAGGGATGCAGAAGAGCTCTGACAGGAGTCAGTCTGTTTTCGTTAGATATCAAAAACTAATCAAAAGTTTGCACTGCATTCTGTAGTGCATAGTTTTCTCAAAAGGAAATTTGGTTTCTGATGTGAGAAAATTAAAGGTGATCTAGAATCTGAAAGCAGATCTGGTTGCAACTTTTCCATTTTAAAAAGTATTAGAGACTAGAAAGGTGTGGGAAAACAAAAAGCAGAGTTGCTTTGTTTGTTAAGAAGCTCTGACAACTCTAATACTGTTCAAGTGCAGATCTTTCTGCTTGGGACAGATCTGTAGAGTGATAATGAATACAGTGGAAATACTTTAAAGAAGAGCCTATTATACACAAGGACTTAAATTTTGCATTGTTGCAGCCCCGCTTTGCACTATTTCATAATCTATAATTATCCCAGTACAAGAGGAGAATCAGACTTGCAGTCCTCCAATCTCTGGGAAACAATTGTTTCTAAAAATCACGTACATTTAAATCTTTTTGACATCTGTATTTTATCTGAGAGTAGTAGGTTGCAAACTTTAGCTTGATTGCTTACCCAGCTAAGCTGGCAGGAGTTGTAGAGTTGTACTGAACTGATCCCTGTCATGCTTCTAGACTTGTGCCTCAGAAATAGTATGAACATTTGAACAGGCCAGAACTGCTGTTTGATAAAGTTGTTCGGTCTCTTCACTAAAACGCCTAGGCAAGTAAATTAAGCAAGTACAGTGTTTTCTGTTGATGAAAGTGCTATTCCAATGCTGTCATGAATCATAGAGTGTTGTAATCATGAGGCATATATTCCTTTCGCCTTTATAGTTCTTGTGAGTATTTGTATTCTCTGCTAAAATTAGTTGTCTGTTGTGATTTGTGTTAGGTTGAGGGGAATAAGTTTACTGGTTAATAGACTATGAAATCCAGGTATATTAAAAATAAAAGATTTTTTTGGGGAGACTCCCATGTTTGCTGAGAACTGCATTAGTACTATCTTGTCTTGACTGTTCTTGGATCCTTCTGTTCTCCTGGTAGCTGGAAGAAGGTGGCAATGCCTTTGTTGTGATTGTGATAAATAAGGACATGGTGTAGGGTCTTGATCAAAGTAACCTTGGTAGCTTCTGTCCACTGAGTCATTCTGATACAGAAAAACTTGTCAAAAGGGGCAGTGCTACTGATGGAAGGAAGCATGCTGGTGGGTGCAGGCATAGACTGAAGAACGACTGCACATCTTAAAGCTGATCTCATGTAGATTCCTTCTGTGTTAGAAGGCTTGCTTGAGTTTATAATGTCCAGTGTCGAGTCCTAGTGTGCAGTGCTTCCCACAATGTTCTTTAGTGCTGTTTGTCTGTTCTGCTTGTGTTTACATTCTGCTGTGGAGTGTGAGAATGTTGACCATGAAACAGGCAAATGTGGGGCCTGTTGGGTATAGCTTGCTGGAGGAGATATGCTGTTATGGCTGGCATTTTGCAGACGTGAATTCTTTTTGCAGAGGAAAGGATCAAATTTTCTGCCTGCTGAGGGTCATATTGTAACATCAAGGTATCTTGAGTAATGCTGCCTATTTAGAGTCTTCCTTCAACTGCTTTAAATGAACTGAGTGACAGACTGAATTGATACAAAAGGCTCTTTAATATGGGGAGAAGGGGCTTAAAAAGAGACATCTGACATTGAATTAAGAGGCAGTAGAACTTACTAAGTAGTCTCCAAGATCCATTGAATTCGAGTGATCCTCTGGTAGATAAGTAAGAAATGGGCCTGTTTGTAAATGAGGGATTGTAGAACAGCTCCTTGGCTACTTTGTGTCGACTGAACAAAACTTTATCACAAGAAGACTGATGGACACAAGATGGATAAATGTAGTGTTTTTCCTAACACTAGATTTTAAGGCCACATCTAGATTTTAATTTTACCTTTCTCCACAGAAAAGTGTTTCTTTGGTCAGTTAAATCTCTGAGTTGGAGAAACCTCAGACTGTTCATTAATTTGATAACTGCTTTTGTTTGCTTTAGGATATTTTCAATAGACTGCGTATCAAAGCCACTTACCTTAGCCATCTGTCCCCTCAATACTCACTGTCTCACTATGTAGTTGAGCAATAAAACACTCCACAACATTTCATTCAGTAGTACTTGTCTCTGTGTTTGTTCAGCATCACCAACCTGCACAACACAAGCCCCTCATACCCCACATATTCCCGCATCTCACAACTTCATCAAAAACATTTTTATCTCAGTATATATAGATGTTATTGGTCATAGAGAACAGAAGTCTAGCTATAGAACTAATCTGAAACCTGTCAGTAGATACTGAGCAATGGAACATTTACTGTGAATGATGAGTTTTTTATCTCAGAAGGTAAATACATGATTACTTTTTGTTCAGGTTTGGGTGTTTTGTTTTGTTTGTGTTGTTACTGTTGCCTGAAATAACACTTGGGTTTGTTGTGAGGTGGGTTGGTGTTTGTTGTTTTTTTTAATTCCCAGTCTATTTTCTGGGAAATAGTATAACATTATCTGTTAATGAATTTCTATTCATCTCTGGCTATATCTAAAGTTTAGAGCGCTGTTTGTTCTTTTTCAGGTATGTGCCTTAGACAACCAAAGAGGATTTTGTTGAATGACAGACTGGGTGGTGCGTGTATGACAAACACCTGAGAGGCGTTTTCACAGGCTGTGAAAATCCACAGTTCAAATCTAATTATGTGGAAGGGCCAGTCTGGCAGTGTTGCTTGTACTGTTTCTCCTTCTTGCAAATTCCTTGGAAATAGTTTACTGTTACTTTGTAAATAAGAAAAAATGATTCATGAAATTCCTTGGTGGTATCTTGAAAAGGAGAGTATCATATTAGGTTCAGCCTAGTCTGTTTCTGTATTGATGTGCATCCGATGTATGACCCAAGAAAGTTTGGGGAGGAGAAAGGCATAGTGTATTTCAAAGAAAAAGCTGAAAAAGTGTTTTTTACTTGGTTGGTTTTGGGGTTTTTTGGGGGTGTGTGTGTCAAAGGAATTTTATGCTGTCTTAGGGAGACTTCGTCTAGCTGAGAAAATCAGAGCAGAGATGCAGATTTCCTTCTGGAGAAGGAATTAGTCTCATCATTTTCTTTTGGGTTTTGTTTCACTTATCTGTAAGCATGAGAAGTTGCTTTTATATCTGCTTATGTAAAAGCAGGTGTGGATAAAAGTGTTTGTAAGTCAGTATGGGAAATAGGGAATCTGAGCTGTGTTTAAAGGATATGTTCATGTTTGGGTGCTTTGTGTTTTGCATAATAATAAATGCATGTTCATTTTGATATAAACTCAGAAAAACTAAAAAGGAAGTATTGAGAACATCTAAGAGAGCTATACTGCTGTATTGTCTGTACAGTGTCCTTTGAACTAGGAGTAGAAATACTCATCTTTTGAGTACTCCCGAGAGCTCATTCATTTTGAATGGGCAGGTATATATGCACAGTTCGGTTTGGTGATCGTAGGTGTATTATGATCAATGCCTATTAAGTTTTACTTCCATGAAAGGTGGTACTCCCTGCAGAAGCACTGTAAACTATTTTTTTTAAGTTTACATTGAGCATGGATGTGTCCGTGTACTTTGGAATTGTACAATACAGTGGCTAATGTATTTTTTTATTTATAACTTTAAACACTTTTTTCTTTTGACCTTCAGCTAAAGGTGCTGCTTATTGAACTAATAACAAAAATGTGCAGATTGAGTACAAATGCACAGGAAGCAGAGGGGGGAGGAACACCATGAGGTCTAAAATCCAGACTCGTTTTATTCCACCTGTATAGGATGTGTGATATTAAAGTCATTCCTTTGGAGGGAGAGCAAACTGGAGGGTAATGATGTGAAAGTAGCAGCCCTGGGAAGGAACTGTCCTGATGATTGAGGACTAAAGGCCAAACAGGGTCTGCCTATCCCTTCTGTAAGGGAATAAGTTAGCATGTGATATTCTTTACCATTCAGAAGATGGGAATGTACCGAGCTGCTTACAGAAGCCTTGGTATCAGACTAACTATATGGCCCCTTAAGCACGAGATACATGGTTTGAGGAAAGAGAGGATCTTGTTCTGTAAACATTTTTTTCATAGTTCAAGCTCTGAGCTTTGTGCTGCCATGTAGTGACCTACATACTACAGAGTTCTCATGTGCCAAAGGTGTGGTACGGTTTTATTGCCCCCAGTG
>VYZT01010661.1:82636-93315 GCA_013400735.1 Pomatostomus ruficeps
CAGTGTTTGAGATCTTGGTAAGAGTCACTTGTACTTCCTTTCTGTCTTCTTTTTATCCTGTTTCTGCATGGCAGGGGAGTTTCTTGCCAAGAAAGGTTTTGTTTTTTCTTGGTTTTTTTTCTCCTCTCTAAATTCATCAGGGTCAGAAGTGCACACAGTACTGCTACAAGATTCCTCACCTTAATCCACAAGCTGATGATGTAGCCTTTTAACTAATAGGCATAACCTATTTAATTAATAAACAATTATGATAACATTGGTTCAAGTTCAGTCTTAGTTCAAGCCGTCTCTTCATCTTGGTAAAGCATAATGGTGCGTTAGTCTAGTTTTTCCCTTTGGATAATTTTTATTTGAACCAGGTATATTAATCAAACAAATGCAGTTGCTATGGTTCACAGCCTGGAAGGTTAGCCAGCTCTTCAGAGTCTTGGTCCAGTGGAGTAAAAATGGAAGTAACTCCATATTGCCTGCTGTTATGCATGTCCAGTCAGGTGGTGTTATGTTGTGTGTTACTGCTGAGCTCATCCTGATTTTGAGCTCTGCAAACTTTTATAGTATATGGTGAGCAGTTTTCTTTCTTCTCTTTAGCTAATACGGATACTCGCAGTAAACTGACTGCTGCTTCCTCATTGAAAGCTCATCTTTGTCATGCCAAGAGACCTGCTAGCAAGTACCTCTGTCCTGCATAGGACACTATTTTCAGAGTTCTACTGTTGTGTTCAGGCTTTGTAAAGATCATATTGTTCAGCAGTTCTGCTGCTCTTAGTGCAGCAAGCACTGAAGGACCAATATGTGCTGAATGGTTAAAAGGACAGAGGCACTGCAGAGCCCCAGTTTTAAAAATGTAACATTCCTGCTGGTTGGTCTGTGTCTTGACTTTGTGCTCAATGGCCTTTTAAGAGTTGTCTTGTCAGTGTTCTCCTTTCGAATATTACCTTTGGATGTTGTAAACTGTTCATACTATTACTAATACTTTGTAACTGAAGTCTGTCTGGAAGAAGAGGTTACAACTGGGTATTTTTACGGTGGAAATTCTTCAAGACAGAAATCCTTACTGCTTGTATGAGATCACAGAATATTTTTCTCAAGACTGGGCCCCTTGGCAGAGTGACAGTAGATTCAGTATTTAATTGCAGCTTCCCATTGATTCTTAAGCCTTCTGTGTTTCAGTAACACTTGCCTTATTAGTTTGCTTTCCATTTTGAACTTTGGAGTTTGAGGAGAGTAGAACACTTCCTAGTTTAACATAAAACATACTGTGTTGCCATGCATTCAAGGTGGAGTTTTCCCTTTTTAAAATTTTGTTGAAGTGGTGGGTGTTTTTTGACCTTATAAAATGTAAGGAGCTAAAATATTTGGGAGGGGTACAGAAGAAGGCAGAAGAGCTGTTTCAGAAGCCTAATCTGAGTCTCTAACCCATTGTAAAATGCTGGTATATGTCTGACATCTAATGTTTCTCCTGGTAATGTTTTGCAACTGCTCATAAGAGCAGTCTTAGTGTGGTGGGTTTTTTATTTCCTATGTATACACACTAGCCTGTAATGAATACTGTGTGTATGTGTGTGCAAGGAATGTGATTTTAATCTAGTTTTTACAATGCATGGCAAGTGCACTTTTGAGTCATTTTCCCTAATAGAACAGAGACAGCTGTTTCTTCTTTGTTTTGCAATATAATGCAAAAGAGCATGTGTGCAAATTCTGTTGCTATAAAATATTTCCTTAAATATTCTTAAGAACTGACAGCTTTTATAATTTCTAGATTTTTGATCACTAATACAAGTACTGGAATGAAACTGATGTTACTGTTCTAGTGAAACTGAATAATCTGGGGAGAAGCTTTCCCAAAACACTTGTCTCTTCTTAAGTATGGATAGAATTGTCATGACTCGCGGGAGTGTCTTACAACATTCAAGTCTATTCTAACCAGTATTTGAACAGGCAGGAGTAGATTTGAACCTTTCTGGAAAGGGTGATACAGCTAAACAAAGGAGAGGGTTATTCTGTTGCAATTTATTGGGCTTTTTTTTCTTTAAGAAGTAGTACAAAACTCCAAAGAGAAATTCTGGTATGTTGTACCCTGTTACCTAAAACAATGAAGACCGTTATTTTCAGGGCTGATAGAAAATGTCTGAAGTGTATATCACAAATATGATTGTTTTAATTCTTTTGGAGGAGGGTTTTGTCAAAAAAAGCAAACAACATGAAATTGTTGGTTATGTCATCAACATATCACTTACAGAATGAATTAAAATTATATTGGGGGGGAGGCTATCAATGAAAGCGCTTTAAACTGAGCCAGTTGAAAAAGTGACTGGATGTTAGGGAAAGGTTCAGCCCTTTGTAGAGTTCACTAAACCTTGTGGCACATTATGCTGCTCTTCAAAACCGACAGAGCCAAGGACTATTCAAACTATAATGGGGTACTCATTTAGAAATACAAAAACCATTTCCAAAGCACACAAAGATGATCTGTAGTGAAGGAATTGCTGTATGATTTGGTGTCTTAATATCAAAGCAGAGAGATTTAGCCTGCTGGTTTGAAGTGGTATCTACCTGAATTAGAACAATATGGAGGTGGAAGGTCATGCAAAACTACTTGTCTGTTTTGAGCATTGAATAATTGCAGAGGGGAAAATAAAGGCAGGATTCTTTTATTTAAGAAGTTTGAAATATGGAGCTCTGGAATAACATTTCCTGCAATAATTTGTTTGTTTGGTGTTTTTCTGGCATTTTAAGGTTTAGGAGTTCTGAGAGACAATGTTTTGGAATTATTCTTGACACATACACAGTATGTCACTGGGTGAGGTCACACCTTGATCCCAGACATAGAAAAAGTTACAGATCTCTTAGCTGACATTGAAAATACTTGGGTTATAAAATTATTGAAAACTTCTTTCTGAGGTCATGTAGAAAAAGGCTGGGCTAAAGGCCCATTTCTGATAGCAGTGCTTCCAATATTGTTTCTTATTCTGGTAGCAGTACATTATCCAGCTAAAGTGTTTGTTTTAAAAAGAAAAGAAATCTAATGAAAAGCATTAGGTTATCTGGTTACTGAACACACCTTTGCAAGACAGATTTTGGAAATATTACTGCTTCTGTTTTGGGGTTAGTCTGCTTGTAGCATGGTGGATGAGGAGGAGAAAAGTACTTTGCAGGCAGGAACGTTCTTGCTCCTGCAAAAGTTGCTAACTTGGAAGCGTATGTGGTAGTGCACAGTCTTTGAATGCTTTAGGTGAATGGTATTTGATGCTTTGTGTCATCTCATTGGGAAACGATGTGCTTACAGGTTAATTGGGATCATTCTTGTTTCTGCAGCAGTGGCTTTACAGCTCCTTAAAGTAGCATTGGAATTTTGCTTTTTCATCTGTAAAACCAAATTATCTATACATTCAGAAATAGATTATGGCATTACAATGGTTCTGTTAAAATGTCACGTTAAAAATGTTAGGAGGAGCACAGAGCTGCAGAAAGGTTCAGAGGTGGCTTTTATAGCAAGGAGGAAGAGGACTCTCAAATATGGAAGAGTGTGGAATGAGGGAAAGACTGAGGAATGAAGGCAGGAATATTATGGAAGGGCTGAATAGTCTTTTTACCCTTTCTGTCTTCTGATACAAGGATACATGTTTTAACTTTGTAGTATAAATAGATAATCATTTGTTCTTTGAACCGCATTAGAAGGTGCCCTTGATAGACTGTTTTCAAGGCTGGCAATTGTTGCATGGTAGAGGTCTCAAACCCTTTTTGAGGAGGAGCCTTGGAAGTATATGTTCAGATAAACATCGTATATTAGTAATTAGTTCTTAATTTAATATTTAGTTTGGTAGAATAAGAATTTACCACTCTTAAAAATATAGTTACATATTCTACGAACTGTTAAGAAAGCTTTTGAGCCAAGAATGCTGATGTAATATATTGAAATACCTTCGACGTGTTGGAGTAGGTGAAAACTTTACATCTGTGACTGGAGCATGTGGGAGGATTTTGTAAGAGCTTAGGTTCTGGACAAAAGAAAGAAGGGTGGATTCAGAAGAGGAATTTTTGAGGAAGTTAAGGAGTGGCCTTATTAACTCAAGTGAATTGAGGCTATGTGGTAAATAAATGCAGATTGATTAACAGGTGTAATTGCATATGCAGCTGATAAATTGCTGCAGTGGCATTTAGCACACTTGCATCTTAAGGCATCAGTTATCCTAAACTAAATAGCATCATATATGAAATGTACTTCAATTATTCTTTAACTTGCCATAAAATACTAACTTCAGAGGGATTTCATGGAAATCCTATAGTATAAGTTAAAATAAGGAATTACAAAGATTGTTAAATTTTTGTGATAGATAATTTTGAAGAGGTGGTTGGTGTTCTTGGTCACTGTAACCACTATGTATTTGTGAAGGAGAGGCAAACATTGACATCTCATGTGTCTTGCTTCATAAATTCAAGGTGTTAATTTATGTAAATATGAAGTTGCCCAAATGTGAGATTGATTTTACACTGGGATTGTGATGCTGGAAAAGTCTAACCACTACCATAGCCTCCACTTAATTGCTGGACTGCCCTAGCATATCTAGAATTTCAGGTGACAGTTTTCAGTTTGCATCTTTGCAGGCATGGAAGTGTTGCATATGTGTTTGTTTCATGACTTTCATCAATGCTAAAATATGTTAGTCAGGTATTCTGAAATCTATGCACTCTTGTGTCTCATGTTTGTACCCCCCTTCCAATATAAAAGCACTGCTGAATCAAGATTTCATGGATGCTCAATGAGATTGACCTTGGAGTCTGTAATTATCCTTGTCTGGATAACTAATGCTCAAACTAGGTGTTTCTTTGATCCTATTTTAGTCTATTTAGATTGAAAGTTTAGTGTGCTGGGCATATTTTGTTGAGTTAATGAATGAAATACATAAAGCTTTTTAAAGTTGGTAGCTTGATAATCCAGTAGGCAAAGTCTTTGAATTTGTACCTATAGAATGAAAAGGCTTGGTTTACAAGAGACCTCAATGTTTGCTTCTATTAGCTTTAATTAATCTTATATCTGAGTCAACTATTTGGATATCTGTGAACACCAGTCTCTGTATTTTGGTGGGTTTGGGTTTTTTTCCCATTTGCTGTATCAGAAGAAGATGAAGGGCTTATTGGGTAGGTAGCATGCTTAATTTTTATTTTGAGTTCAGGCATGTGGACAAACTTGTTTGCAAAGTTACAGAGAGTCAAGCTTTCCTCATTCAGGAAACATTTTTATTGTGCTGCTGTTTTATACATAATTTTTTGGTTGTAACCATAGAAACGTGAACCCTACCATTGCTACGTGTAGGAGCAAAGAAATGGTAATCATTCCTATTTCAAAATTCCTTTCAAAACTAAGGTGAAGCAGATCAACCTTTGTCTGCTGACAAGAGTGCTACTGAAGTTTATGCAGTTAATAAAAATCACATTCTTTTATAAATAATTCATTTTTTTTTCACAAAGTAATTTTTTTTTGTTTCTTATCCATATTCACTTGCACTTGACTAAGGTTGAGGACTCTGTTTTATAAGCTAATCCTTAGTTTCTTTTGTATCCTCCATTTCTCCAAAGTGAGAAATCTTGTCTTGAATTTGATCTAGTATGTTAACCTTTAGATCTCTCTTGTATTTCCCATTTATAACTAAATTAACTGATCAGTTTGAGCATGTTTGTGGTTCAGAAATCAAGATATTGTCAATCAATCTACTCTTGGGTGGGCAACTCTTGATGTTTTGTGGATACCTTTATGCTTGGGAGTGCATGAGCTCTCAGTATGTTGTCTCACTTTTGTTAACAGAAAATGCTGAGTTGTAGAGCTTTGCTGTATGTATTAGTGGTTAGTAAAAAAGTGGTTTTCCTTTTTTAAACTGTCCACTAAAATGTAAAACCTTAAAATTATTTCAGTGCAATTGAGTTATTAAAGCAAGAGTTTGACAAATGGCAAGTACAGTTTTGTTTGTAAGGCAATAGCTGTGAAATTTGTTGACACACAAAACTCTGATTTAACCCTAAATTATCAAATGCAGAGTTAAGGCAAAGGTTAATAGATGTCTCTTTGTTATTTGTGTTATTATGGACCTTGTTTTTATCTAACTATTAGTGTTGTCATAAAACTACAATGTTGGTATACCTTCTTAGTATTTTCAGACCCTAGTGTAACTTAATGTTTTTCTTTTTTCTTTTTTTTTGACAGTCAAGGATTCCTTTAGTGAAGAACTCCAAAAAATACAAGTAAGTAAAACAATATTGAGATTTTAATCTGTCACATGATTGTATGAAAACAATATAGATCTGTTCAGAATGATGCAGTTTAAGTATAATTTGCAGGTAGTATATGCGCTTCTTGTAACTGATGTTTTAATTTTTTTTCCGTCTTGGGCAATATAAATAGAATTACAAGATTTGGCTGTGGCACACTGGTTGCTTCATATACAATGAAAATATTACATAATTTGTGTTGTAAAAAGAAAAAGGTGTTGTAAATTTTGAGACTAAATATAACAGTTTTTCACTTACTGTTACCATTTGGCTTCTCAACCTTGAAAGCACAGCTGGTAAGAGATGTTTGACATGAAACCCCAGGATCTTACTTAGTGCTGTAAAAGAGGAAGGGTTAAAGTCCTTCAAAATGGGTTAAAAAATTTGTCTATTTTGCTTTCATTCCATTTTGTTACTTTGTCACTGGGCTGCACCTCTTAGGCTTCTATGGCTCTTGTGCCGACTTTTTCTGGCATCTGTGGCTGCTGCGGCTTTTGACATCTTTCTGCTTTAACGTTGGCACTTTACTCACGGACTGTGGGTGGCTCTGTATCCCTCATGGACCCCATGGACTGCAGGGGGGACGCCCTGCCTCACCATGGGCTCACCACAGCCTGCAGAGGAATCTCAGCTCCAGAGCCTGGGGCACCTCCTCCCTCTCTTTCTTTACTGATTTTGGTGTCTCCATGTTGTTCTCCCTCACATGTTCTCACATCCTTCTCCTTCTCTAACTAAAAGCAGCTGCGTGCACATTTTGTTTTGATTTTTCCTTAAATATGTCATCACAGAGGTGTAACCAACTTTTTTAATTGGCCCAAACATGGCCAGTGGCATGTCCATCATCTTCAGAGCCATCAGAGATTGGCTCTGCTGGAAATGGTGAAGAATTCCAGAAACTTCTCACAGGAGCCATCTTTATGGCCCCTTCCCCTCTACTAAAACCACAACATTTCTATATTCACATTTTTGTCTGAAATATGAGGCTAATGATTTTTGAAATGTCACCATTGAAGCTATCTGTGTTATTCTTAGTTGGGCAGAGTGCATTCAGGTGGTTCTCTCTTCTGACTTGAATTGTAAACATAGTGATCTGCTTTTGCTAGGCATATATAAGCAAGTATTTCAATATAATTATGGAGGATTTTGGGGGGCATTTTTTTGGTTTACTGTTTGGGATTTGGTTTTTTTTATTTGGTGGATTTGTGGGGTTTTTTGTGTCGAGGATTCAACTCTCCGAAAGTGATTAATTGCATATTAAGCAGGTGGCCTTGGCTAGAAAATGTTTCTGAATCTCTTGAACAAATTAAATTTCTTGAGGTCAATTCTGGGGATTCTTTCAAAATGACTTTACTAATGCAGAGAGAATGCATCTTATGCACTGGACTTAGCCTGAGAACCACCTGTTCTGTATGTTACTTTCTCCTGTTTCTACTGCACTGTTCCATGGCAGTCCTATTGCATGCTTGATTGTTTGTTAGCTGCAAAGATTATACAGTTCAGTTCCTTTTTATATGTGGTCCAATCGTTAATTAGAAAAAAAAAAATGGTCAAGGTAATACTTCACATGTTCATCTCAGTGTAGCTATTAGGGAAGTCATGGGTGTACCTACAGGCAAATAAATGGAACTTGAAGTAGTGTTGGTGGTGTGTGTGTGATGGAGGACTGAATTTCCTCTTCTGCCATTCACAGTGTTTTCCAACCAGGAAATGAGTTCTTAAGATCAGTTAGTTTCCTGAGGAGTATCAACGACATCAGCTTAATCTCATGATGGTTTTGTAGTACCAGAATAGGGGGAGGTGATGCTGGTAATTGATGATAGTGCTGATGGGAAATAATTTGTCCATTGTTTGATCAATGAAAGAAGTATTTTCCTTTTTTTGTAGCAATTTCCTTACAGAAAAAAACTGCACTATTCACATTTTAAAATTATGTCAATAATGCTGGTGCATCAGAGAATTAAGCTTAATATAGTTAGGTTTTTTCCAAAATTAGTATAATCAGCATATGCACGAACTGGAAAATTACTTTTTTGTGTATTTTTCTGAATGAAGTCTCTAGCCTTAGCCATTTGATAAAACTTAAATATTTCAAAATAGCCTTTAGTGTATGTAATTGTACATGCATGTAATAGCATGTTCTTTGTCTTTATATTTTGAATAATTCCTTCTGATATAAAATGGCCCTGGATATATTTAGATAAAATTGCTTGATATCTTGATAAGTTTCACTCCCTTCTAATTAGCAATTATATGACATCTCATATTCATGCTTGTTTTGGGAATTAGGCCTTTTTGTATTATGGCATATGCAGGAAGTATCAACAAGATAGTCCATAGCTTTCTGGTGTGCTTTATTTTGGCTTTTTATTGCTGGAGGTGGTTTATTTGTTTGTTTAGTTAAATTACTGTAGTTTGATGGTAGACAACAAAGATCTTCCTTTGCTCTGAATTTTATGCTGGAATGTGACCAGATGGTACTTTAGTGTGGCTTGTATGAACAAGCGGCACATTTATAAAGAATAAAACTTTTATTTTTACATAGTAGCTATCAAAAAACCACCCCAAACAAAACAGACTTCTTTTGAGTCATTTCACTAATCTCTCAGTAGTATCAAAATACTACTGAGAGTCTGTTGGTTTGAACTGGCAGATCCATCAGTGTCCAAGCTGCAATCTCGTTTAGCTTCAGTCAAGATCTGAAAATTCAATGTAATGAGTACTTGGATTCAAAATCTCTTGTCTGCATCATTGTTGATATGTGAGATATTACAGCTTTCTACCTGTATGTCTAAACCCTGTTTTTTTTCCTCATGGTATATGAAGATTTTGGGGATAAATGGAAAAAAGTACATCTGTACTGCTACTTCTTTTAACATAAATATGTTTTTGTCATTCTAGGAAGATGAAATAAGTCTCATGATGAAGAGCTTGTATGCACTTCATGATAGATTGGCACAAGTAGCAGGTAACACTTAGAAAATATTGTGATGTAATGTTACTGCAACAGCTACAAAAAAGTCCATGCTCAGATAGTGATTTGCAACAACTGGATCCCTGATAGCCATTTAGAGTTCCATTTTGGGAAACTCAAAGTCCTGTTTCTAGTTCACTTACACTATCTTTTTCCACCAGTGTGGCCCTTTTCATTGCAATGCTTGTTAATGGGATGGCCTCTTGAATATTGTGATCCTCTGTGGGTTTTGATCCAATGTCTTAATGCTTTATTAACCTGATTTTGTTAAAAGGCTTAAATTAAATTTGCTATATGTGAAGATGACTATATGGGTTTTTTAAAGGTTGTTAATTCACTATGGTGAAAACCAAAATATTTTGCAACAGGGATAAAATGGTTGCTAATAAAGCAAACAGTAGTGGTTGAACAAGATTGCCGTGTTAGACAAAATGGTCCAACTTAGCCATATAAGTTATATAGTAATGAAAAGTGCTGCTTACAGTAATGTGTCGGAGTTAGTGTTTAGAGTTAGTATTATTGAATATTCAAAGTAAAAAATAAGGTGGTGTTATCTAGAGTTGTAATGAACACAGCTTTAAACTGCACACATACTTACACATCTCAATCAGGAAATGGTGAATTTAAGGCTGCGATTATAACTTTGGCATCTGGTCAATGAATTACAACTGAGTCTGTGTCATGACTATTAAGCCATTTTTATCATCCTTGCATATTTAACCCATAATGTGTTTAGGAGGTCTTACTGGTCTTTGTGCCAACTATTTGTTTTGCATCAGCAAGTTTTACTAAAAAGGCTTTTCCATTATTATCAGGTGCTACAGACATTTCTCAAACATGAAAAAATGTGGAAACAACTGTGTCAAATACGAAGCTGACAATGTAGTATGTCAAAGCTGTATAGGAAATGTGTGAGAAATTTGAGCAGCTCTGTAATACCTTCTAAATTGCAACAGTAATCTGTCTTCCTGCAGAAACATTTTGTTTCCACAGCATTTACAGTGTCTGCAGTGAATAAAATAGGTGTTTGGACAAACACCACACATTTTGGTTTGTTTACATTAGAGAATCACAGAGTGGGTCAGCTTGGAAGGAATCACAGTGGGTCATCTGGTCCAGCCTCCTTGCTCAAGCAGGGTCATCCCAAAACACATGGCATAGGATTGCACCCAGACAGTTCTTGAATATCTCCAACAAGGGAGATTCCACACCCTTTCTGGACAATCTGTTTCAGTGTGTGGTCACCCACACAATAAAGAATTCTTCCTTGTATTCAGCTGGAACTTCCTGTGGGTCAGTCTTTGCCTGTTGCCTCTTCCACCAAGAAGAGCCCAGCTCCATCCTTTTGACACCCTCCCTTCAGATAATTATAGACATTGATGAGGGCCCCTCTCAGTTGTTTCTTCTCNTTGTTTCTTCTCGTGGCTGAACAGGCCCAGCTCCC
>VYZT01010662.1:0-30396 GCA_013400735.1 Pomatostomus ruficeps
ATATATTATAAATAATATATAAACATATAATAGTTTCTGCTTACTGAACTGTAGCAAACATTGAAGACCTCATAAGGCTGAACACAAATATTCTTTTATAAATCATTCTAAACTGGGATGTGGAAGTCTTAAATAAAAATTAATCTTTTATATATGTTTAAGGAAGTGGTTATAAGAAGAGAGTCAAAACACAGCAGAGACTATTTTTTTCCACCTTCACTTTAGATGGGAAGGTTCCCTCTGTTTATCTAGCACTGTTACACCTCATACCCTCAGGAGCAAGTTGTTACCCTCATTCAAACAAAACTCTGCTGGGGATAATTTGTGTGTTTCACAGAAGGGCTAAGGTATCCCATCAGGTCCCATGGAAGTAGGTTTTTTCTAGTTTGGTTTAATGTGCCCTTAACTAATCCTGTGCTATGCGGGGTGTCTCTCCATACTTCCTCACATTCTCAGGGGCCTGTGACTTGAAGGGTTACCAGTAAAGACCAAGGCAAAGAAGGCACTGAGTACTTTGAGTACTTTGGCCTTCCCCATGCCTTTTGTCCCCTGCCTAGGTCCCCTGCCCCATTCATCAGTGGGTCCATGGGATTTTTTCCACTCTGTGTGTTGCTGTCAATATACCTAAAGAAGTCCTTTCCATTGCCTTTTACTTTCCTCACCAGATTCAGCTCCAGATGGCCTTTGCCTTTTCTCTCTTTTTCTAATTCATTCTGTATAGTTTCTGACAATTTAAAAAAGATGAAGGTTTTCCTCTTTAGCTCCTGTCTTCAGAATACTGAAGGCTGAAATGCAGCTAGTTGTAGTTGAAATAAGAGAATAGCTCCTTCTGAGAATCAGCCTCCCCTATTTATAAAGGCAATTTTCAGCAGCTTCAGTTTCTTTCTGTGAGAAAAGCTCTGTGAATCCCTGGAGTTCCCCTATCAGATATAGGAGAAAGCATATTGCAAATTGGATAAAACTGATAAGGATAAATAGTTTTTCAGATGGTTCTAGCAAAATGAAAAAGAGAAAATGTAAAGCCAAGTCCTCCTTTCCTAAATCTCGGTGTTGTAGTTGCTAGATGACATCACCCTTAGCAATTATAGTTAGAGAGGTAAAATGCTAATGGCATATTACCCTGAAGGCGTTTTGCAGAACATGCCCTGGAAGCAGGGATTTAAGAGGTAATAGAGGCACTTGACAACTCTTAATGAAAGCGGCAGCTTGAAAATCACACATTTCCAGGCCTTTAAGTTCGGTGTGGTAAGGCTTTCAAAAACCAAGAGAGGTTCACTAAAGCGTTCTTGCTTCATGTTCTTGCGAATGGAAATGAGCTCCTTTGCCTGTCTTGTGGAAGTGTTAGCTGAGAGGCAAGTGTTGAGAGAAACAACAGCGAGTTCAAGCAGTGGAGAATGTAGAAGCAGTAGGACTTGTTTGATGCAACAGGGAACTTGGGCTCCATATCCTGTTTTGCAAGAACATGTAAATATTAAAGAACACTTAAAAATTATGTATTGGAACAAGTAGCCAGAAGGGTGTCCTCCTGGATTTGGTTTCCTAGCAAATGCAAAAACCTGAATTTTATTTGAGATTTGAAAACCTTTTGCTGAGTTCTCTGCTTTGAGCACAGCTGGGGTGATTTATCGCTTTGTGATTTCAATCTGGAACAGGCTGAACTTCACTGGGTTGTGCTGCAGTTCTGAATTTTTGAGGTTTAGCTTTTTGCAGCCTTTCACTTAAATCTTTTTGTAGATAAAATTTTTCTTCCAGTCGTTTATTGTGATTTTTCAGATAAATAAAAATTAAGCAAAAGAAAGCAACCCCACAACCTGCTAAATAAGGTTCAAACAAATAAATGTGTGTTTGAGTTTCAATTCAGTTTTACTTGCCTACTTTAATGCTGCCATCTGCAAGTCACGTGTAATATTTTGGACAGAAAACAAAATTAGCAAGATACGGGATTCTCAAAGTAGGGGTAACCAGGCCGTGCATTGAAGGGACTGTAGCAGCTTGTTTTTATCAGGGCCTTGGTGGTTTTAAACAGTATATCTGTGCAAAGTTAGTATAATCTATATTTTGTGTGTTGCTCTTCATTTGAGTCATGCCAAAGCTAAGAAAGTGTGTGAAGCACTGCTTCCATCTCATCTGGGAGGTTTATTAGTTGTAAGTGGAGCTAGCATGGCACTGGTTATAACAAGTTAGCAGCTTCTGTCTGATAGCTTTGTAGCACAAAGAAAGACCAAAAGAGGTCAATGCTGCAAGTGATTCTTACTTCCCTTACATTTAAGATGCAATTATTTACAACAATTCGTGGAGAAGCTGGGTGAAACATCCTGCAAGTGCATTGCCACTGTGGATGCAGATGGCCAAGTGTGACTTTGGGGCTGGTACCTTAAGGAGGGGTGAAATGAGCTGGCCAGAGAAGGTGTGTCCTCTCTGACTGCCGGCGCACTCGCACATGAACTGTGCCTAGAACCATGCTCCGTCCCCGAGGCTGGCTGTCGTGGGGAAGCCCATGTCCCTGCTAATGAACTCTTCCAGTGTGTGTGCAAGGTGTAGGTATGGAATTGCCACCTGGAAATGAACCATTAAGAGTTTTCATTCAATAGGATTGCTGGAGATTGCTTGGAAGAGTGTTAGCTGGGCCAGGCCAGGACCTTCCCAGATGCCTTTCTAACAATTTAAAAATATGCACCATATCAGTGCTTGAGAACATTCCCTGGAAGCATTTTAATGTACAAATGTTGATACAATCTCTGTGTCTTTCAGGATGTTGGCAAAGTCTTATTTTTCACTAACTCAGAAAAAAATTACTCTAAGAAATTCAACATATATTTGCTATATGAGCATGAAATATCACATATACTCATGTTTCACTGTCAACTTCTGTGTGTGTTGAGCGCTAATGTCTGTTGATGGCCAAATCTTTCCTGACAGTTTGTCAGGAACCCACCCTGCAATAGATGAGACATAAGATCTGTTTTGGCCTGATGCCAAGAGAAATGACAGAGGGGGAAAAAATGTATTCCAGGGAATAAGTACACATCATTCTTGAATCAGAAACTGCTAGCTGCAGCACCAAGCATATTTTACAGGAAGCAAAAGTAAATTCACTGTGGTTTTCAGTTTGTACTGCACACCAATAAAAGCTCATATTTATGCAACATTTTTATGATATAATGGTCTTGAAAATGCAGCTACAATTCATGATTAATGCCATGCATATGCTTACATTGTGATGGCTTCTCCCGTAGAGTCAACAAATGAGAATGTTGTGTTCTTGAGAAGTAAGTCTGATTTCCATGTGCATAGCCACATATGCCACACATTGAACTTTCTCTGTTCACTGTATCCAATTTCTCCTGGAGTCTCGTCTCCTGTAAGCGTCTGACTTGTGGTCATGCATAGTCAGTGAATACCAGAACCTGTTTTCCCTCTTTCTAATTAGAGCAGACATACTTTTGAAAGGTAATCTCGGAACTACCTCAGTATGCTGGTCAAAAATGTACCTCATTGCAAGTTTGAATTTTGAATGAAGAATATACTTTTATGTCTTACTGAAGTAAGACCTTAATACCCGTGAAAGCTAGTAATACGATATAACTTATCTCATGTTTATTCCAGGATGCAGTTTTTAAGTTTCTCTTTCAGATATTAGTTTTGAAACTATCACGGTGCCTAAAAAGTGACCATGTTTTTCTTTTTTTCCTTTTTTTTCAGCTGTGGGACCTACTGCAGAAGTTGCAGTTCATCATGACATACATTGCTCCCTGGCAGATAGCCTGGGGATCATCGTTCCATGTTTTCGCTCAGCTCTTTGCAATACCTCATATCCTTAAAAATTTGGTTTCCTTTATTTTTAAGTTCCTCTTCATGTATACAATTTATATACAGGGTTTGAACAAGATTTGAAATTCTTAGATAAGTTACTTTAAAAATAGAAAATGCTTGGAGCATCTTCTGAGAAGCACAGTTTTCTCCTTTTCTTTTTCTTTTTTTGGCTGCATAGGATCTGAAACTGGGAAACTGAACTCTGACTTAAACTGGTGTGTTTATTCCCACCCAGCCACATTCTGCAGATCACTTACTTCCCCAGTCCTCAGCACTGAGTTTTGATGCATCCAGAAAGAAATGTTGTGACAGACGTATTGCTGGGTTTATGGCTGACTGAGCTTTCAAATATTAGTTTCTTTCTCAGTTGCTTCTAGTTGTCAGATACAAATTCATTTCAGTGAGTCAATTTCTGCTACAACTGTCCTGATTTTTTTTCCAATTTCAGAAGCAGCTAGATTTTTAATGTAAATTTTTTAATTGGGGTGCTAAGAAACATTCTCCTTTTTAACCTTTCCTCTCTGTTTCCTGGGTAACAATATATGTTCATGAACAGGAAAGCAGTCAGTCCTTTTCTGTGTTCATGAACACAGAAGCAGTCTGTTTGGTACCTGTTCCAAGGCTGTCTCCAGGGTTGTGGATATGGGGAGTAAAACACAGAGTTCAATGGCCTCCAAATGTCTGTAGGGTTAAAAAGTGTATATTGAATTCTTAGAGCAAAAATTGTTCCGTTTCAATTCAAATTAAGTTAGAAACTTGATTGAATACAGAAAAAAAACCAAACCAAAAACATTTAAACTGAACAAATTTAACTTTATTGACATCTAAGGCATTACCAGATACTAACTTTTAATTTCTTCCTTCCCTGCTAACCAAAGTTGCGGAAGAAGGGTTGACAAAGTGGTTTTAGTTCAGACCTACTGAAGAGTTTACTTTGTACTGTTTATTAGACATACACATTAAGTCTTTGTGCCTTTCATCCCACAGGGTTGGGTTTTTTTTCCGTTGAGTGTTTTCTTCCCTCTGCTCTTTGCTGTGAAACATAAGCAATGTGGAGTAACAATGCTTATGTTTCTAGATAGGAAGAATAAATGGGAGCCTCAGACAGAGGGAAGTGCACACAGAATAACTCCCAGAGGGAAAGCTTTAGATTGTCTGCTTATAGAAGGAAAGCATTATAAAAATAGTGATCTGTCCTAAGCGTTGTAGGTTATTTGTAGCAAATCAATCCAGAATTTTACATGAAAAAAAATTTCATTTCTGTTGAGGGAGTGTATATGAATTTATTTAGCAAAACCTTTAAGAACTAAGATTATATTCCCAAAAGTTTCCCTTTGGTCACAAATATTTTCTGCAGTGATAACTTTGCTTTTGATAAAGTTACCAATTAAATTTTTCAAAATGGAAAGTAGTTAAACCAGGGTTTTGTTTTTTTACAGAGTTATTGCTAAAGTGATCTGGCCTAGCTTTTTATTATTTATATTTATAGTATGCTTTGTAAATGCAAATCTGTCTTCTAAGGCAATGTTGCAATTAAGATACCGGTTAAATGCTGAAGTTAATATTCCCACAACAACAATAACTCTGCCTCTTTGCACAGTGATTTTATTTGTTGTTATCATAACCCTGCAAACAGTAATGATGAATGTATGTTGCAGTTTACAGAAGTACTAAACCTGCCATTTCTTTACAGAGTTAATTATTTGTGGTTCTTAATTGCTTCAATCACTTCTGCAAACAGGATGTAAATTTTTAAGTTTCAAAGTGCCTGGGTGAGCTTTTGCTGCAGAGCCCAGTGATATGAGTGGTTCAGCATACTTTAATGCACTTGAGTCCAGCGTGCAGGGCATGAAGGGCAATGCATGTGGAGCTTTGCCTCATGGAGGTTGTAGAGTCTCCATTGTTAGAAATCTTCAGGATTTTAGGTGAATGTCTATCAGGAGTCATATAGGTTTAGCTGATCCTGCTTGTGGCTACTGGATGGACTAGGTGACCCTTCAAAGTCTCTCTTAATCCTGAAAGACCAGGAACAGGAATGGGCTTCAGGCTTGATGACAGATCTGCAACTTCACTTCCTAGTGTTTGAATGGGTAAGATGGGGTTATGCATTTATAAGTGTCAGCGCGCTGAGAAAGTCAGTGTAGTTTGTAGTTCAAAGGAGGATTTTACCTAAAAAGTGAACAGTGAAACTGGAGAGAGTTGAGATTATCCTGTTTAGGAGAGTTTCTGCTTTGGTTGTTTCAGGGTTACAGCTCTAACATCAGAAAACAGAGTCCTGTGACACTCAGTTTTCCCATCCTCTAAGTGATGTGTGCCTGGAAGGGACCTATAGTAATTGCAAGTAAAACTGTAGGGTTTGAGAAACAGAGGATTTGAGCTAGCCTTACTGCATAGTTTTGTGTTAAAATTAGAGGATGGAAGATTTTCAAAATGTCAGTCTTTCACTTACTTGTTTTGAAGCTAGTTTGAATTTAAACAGATTTTTAAATTGCAAGAATTAATCCTCAAAGACAATGTTTTATTTAATGTTGAAGGGTTTTTAGCTTTGGGGTTTTTGTTCTCAGGATTTGATTTTGGTCATGTTAGAAAGAAAATCCATTATTCACAAAGAAACAAGTTCTGCTTTTAGACAGTGTAGCCTAACAAAGATGGTACATGGGAAACCTGGCTTGGGGTGTAGTGTAAGAAAGTATGCATGTAATTTTTGACACTTCTTTTTTATTTAGACATAATGAAAGCATTGATATTTAAAATAAATAAATAATAACCTAATACAAACAAATTGGATACCCTCAAATTAAAATACCCCAATGACAAATAGCTGCCCACGGTACACATTAACTGTACATAAGAGAGTCAGATGCTGTTACTTGCTCTCATGACACACTTACAGATGTGAAACAGTTAAAATCACTTTTCACAAGTCAAATGGGAAATGTCTTCTACTGTCCATTTAGTAGAGCATTATGACTTTTAGGAAAACAAAACCCCTGTTGCTACTGATTATGTCTAAGACACAAATAGTTCACAATAGAGTGCGAAATGTCTTCACTCATGATGGTGGCAATTTTTAAATCAATCATGATATTAGTACCCACTTTAAAAAACTTGGTTTGCTGTCCTTATCTGTCCTCTTTGTTCTCTTTTTCTCTCTTCAGCTCCTGTGCCTCCTTCCCTTATCTGACACTTGTAAATACTTGTTCATCTTTCACAGCCAGTGCTTGGTTATGACTACAGTGTAATGTGTCTGTTTAACTTTTGTGACTCACTTGCTTTCTGCTCTGTGCTCTCTGTCATTTTTTTAAACTTTAGTCTCTCAGGGCAACTAATTTTTTAATCTCTCTAATGCACCAAGACATCATTCCAGGCCACTGTCTTTCAGTAAGGTTGAGAGATTTGAAAGGTATCTTTTGGCAATTACTTGTTTCTAGATTTTGCAAATGGCTTTGAAAGCATGGCTAGCTAGCCATTTTATGGAAATGCTGTACCAAGAATGATGCTGCTTGTGTTAAAATGGGCTTTTTGTGAAGTCTCATGGACTGTGGGACACACGTTCAGTATATTGCTATAAGAGGGTAAACTGAAAGACTGTGGTTATTGGGTGATTTTACCTGAAATTTAGTTTGAGATGTGATTCATCACTGCATATTGATAGTGGTACCTTTAGTTCATGGCTTCTTTGCTTTGCACCTCCCTCCCAAGAGTGGTGTAAGGAATGACAACTGATCTCTTATGCCATCTTGAAAGTCTTTTTCCTTAAATTTTATGGATGAGGTCTGAATTAACGAAAAATTTAGCCCTGATATTGTATTTGCTTGCATTTATTTAATTGTGTTGCTTTTAACTTGCATCTTTTCCAGTATCCTTATCCATCTCCTAACTTGCTTTCCAGCGGTCTGAAATACGACTTTATGTATAAAGTAAACTATTGATTCAGTCATTCATTATGATGTTTATGTGTGATACTTACTATTTCCCTGTCCTCACCTTCTCATTTCACATGTATTTCAAAGAGTATGAAATGCTGAACATTTTTTAGCTTCTGGTCAGCATGGAATAGTAAATTCTCAGTAAGAATTAATGTGAAATCATTACTTTAAACCAGCAGGTTGGAGTATAGAGGCATAGTTTCTCCATATACCACATCATTCCAAAGCAAGCAGAAAACCACAGAATGAAACATTGGACACAGAGAAAGAAAGACTCCAATGTAGAGAACAAATAATTTCCAAGAAATTTGTTTTTTCCTCGTGTATGTGTGTTTTAAACTCTGTGTCAGATTCTGGAAAGGCACTTTAATGTTATGGAAGGTATCTTAGGTAGCTGGAAAAGGGCGCTTACTGCACTGCCTATGCCTAGGCTCTATCCTCGGGCAGAGATTAGACAGGCTTACCCTGACAATAAAACTGTGGGCATTGAAGAGCCACCAATTACAGGCTGGTAATGGGTGATTTGGCACTGCCTGCCTTCCTCTCTTTCCTTTCCTTGACACCTCCTTGGGAAAGTAAACAATAAGAGCAGCGGGGGGGGGGAAAAAAAGGGTTCAAAGAGCTGCCTCAATGTTTTAAAAGCATAATGAAATAATTTGTGTTACCTTAACTTGCAATTTTCAGACTCTGCTATGCTTTTTTTTCAAACTCTGGCCACTTCAGTCTTTTCTACACCACTGAGTCCATTTCTGGGTAGTGTCATCTTTATCGCATCATACGCACGACCAGTCAAGTTCTGGGAGAAAAACTACAAGTAAGAGTATTCAAAAATTTCTACCCTTGTTATTTGTAAAGGTTTTTCTCTCATTAGTTTCATTTCTGGTGGTATTTTCGTTTCCAAACTTAATCCTTAAATTAGGGCATGAGAGGTTAATCTTTGAATTTTGTTTCTGGTGTTTTACTTTATCATGGTTATTCAGCTATTTCTGAAAATGTTTGAACAGTGATTGGTATGTTGCAGATGAGGTGTCATGTTGCATTTGTTGTACAGACACACAGTAACGAAGTTGTGAAAAAGAAAAAAGCAGTAAAACTCCCAGTTGTCAGCCTTTTTTGTCTTGCTAGCTAGTGCTAGCAACTAAATCTGTGAAGCCTTTGGCACTAAACAGTCAGACTGCATAAATGCATTTTACACTGACTAGCCTGATTAAATGCTGCCCTGTGGGATGCAGCAGGTGACTCTGCAGCTGCAGAACAGTGATACGAGGCACACAGGGGAAATTTCTTTGGCCAAGTAAGGGCTTGGATACACCAGTGAGAAACACCAAACGCTCACCACACCTCTCGTGTTGGGGCTGCTGCTGTATCTTAGTTTGAAGGGCTGTACTTTGTTGCATTCTGCCTTGTGTCAGTGAGTGAATATGTACTCATCAATAAAGAAATTAGTCAGACAAAGCCAAGTTGCATAAAGAGGCTTTGTATTTGTTTCTGAATATGATGAGATTTGTGGAATCCTTTCAAGGGGACCTGAGTTTTGTACAGTGGGACTAGATCTTAACAAAATACCCTCTCACACACCTTTTTTACTGGGTCAACAGGTTAATTGTTTCAAGGGAGTGAAGTTGAGGGCAGTTATGGAAAGGCAGGAAGCTACCACTAATCCCACAGATAGCTATATATTTTTGGATGGAAACTTTGAACAATATTAAGTAGGAAGTGAGGATTTTAATATCTGCTACATTTTACTTCAACTAGAGCATTTTGAAGGCATGCAGTTCCCTTTCTAGTTACCAGTTAGAGAACCAAACTCTGTTGAAGTCACATCACTGCCATATAGCTAGGTTAGTGTCAGGTCTCTAGGTTATTGTTGAGGGAAATAGAGGGAGTCATTCATATTTGCTTTTGGTTTGTCTAACCTTTTGATACAAAATGAACAGGAGATATTCACAGGAAATATCAAAAAATGGTTGATACTTAATACTTAAGTAAGCGTATATGTGAGACTTGTTTTTATCAGTAGTGACCATCTGTGATTCCCACTAAGGGAAGTGAAGAAGTTGATGCTAATAGTTTTTTATCCGTAAACTGTAAAATCTCAAGTGCAAAAAATCAAACCCTTTTAATACTTTAATCCACCACAGCTTGTCCTTTCAAAATAAGCACCGGCTACAACTCTGTCTTCAACCTGAAGGTTTACGTTACTCTTTGTAAAAAATCGTGCTTTGTTCCTTGTTAGAAATTCTAGTGTATCTTCTGTGATCTCATTTAAAACAAAAACCACAGCATTGCCTCTTGAAAACCTTTCAGAAGTAGAAAACAGCCTTGTAGAAGAGTCAGATTGTCATCAAAGTGAAATAAATCTTTTCCTGAACCTGTGGTATCCCAAAATACATACATGGAATGATTCCTAAATTTATAGTCATTTTGTCTCTAGTACTGCTGATTCTCCTGTACCTTACTTCCATTTCACATGAGGAACTAACCAGAATGAGTGAGAGTTAGACAGAAAAACTCCAGGTTTATTAAAATGGCACTGTGAAAGGACAGAAAAAGGCAAGGAAATGGAGAAATTTTATATTAAGAATAAGGAAGTTTTCTACAAAATACTTCAAATAATTGAATGAACTGAATAGGCCTTGCCCTACTGCTTTGAATCTTGACCTTTAAACATCTAAAAATTCAAAAGGATGGCATAATTGCTTTCTTTTTGAGCTGTGGAGTTAGATAGGATCAGGAACTTGAACTGGAACAGAAAGTTGTTCTGGCTTCTACACATCTGCCTGTCTTAGGGCTGCAGTTCCTTACAGCCAGATGTGCACTGGGTTTTAAGGTTATATAAGACAAATCAGAACAAACAGATGGGAAAGTTGATGTACAGATTTCTTTTTTGGAGTGCATTGACAGTTCCCCCAAGTTCTGCTTAGGGTATTTGTGGAAAGTCACGGGTTCACTGCATTGTGGTCTGAGATAAGTTCATATGAAGCAGAAGATCTTGGAGATTTCTTTTTCTTTCTGTTTCCATACTCCCTGCTTGTTGACAGGAACTTTTGCCCAGGGCAAAGCTACCTTCAATGTACTTTATATAGCTTTTTTTTTGCCTGCTTTGCATGCTCGTTTCCAAACAATTCCTTGTTATATTGATGACTAGGTTAAATTATCATATATTAGCTACAAATATTCATTTACACTTACATGAAGTTAGATGTTGTCAGTTCCAGGCTTTTTTTTTTTTTTTTTCAATAATTTAATCTCTTAATTGGAATAACTGAAAACAATTTTGACAAGCAGTCTAGATATCAAAATTGTTTTTCTTTCAAGTCATAAATTAGATTGCTTTCTTAGATTGTCATTTCTGTTCATCAGTATTTGCACACTTTTCTGCTGTCAAGCCATTGTTTTTTCACTTAAGGAAAAATTATTTTTGCATCTTGTTTGGGCCAATAGCCTGAAATTAGATAAGGAAAAAAAAAATCCAGTTCAATTTTGGTAGAGTGTATCCAAGCTGAAACTTTGGACTTTAGCAAGTCCAGAATACCATGTTTATTAATAGAACAGGGCTATTAGGCCAGTAGTCTGAGTGCTGAGCAACTGATCCATCTGTTCCTTGAAGTGTTGGTTTGGTTGTCCCTACTTGGTGTTTTCTGAGTGCACACACATGTATCTTGCATTTCGAGGTTTCTTTGAGTCTCACTTTTTCTGCTGGCTAAAGAGGAGTTTGAATACTCAGATTTCTCTGACTGGGCTTCTGCCACTCTGGATGATGCAAGCTGGAGCTGAAAGTCTTGGAGAATTAAAATGGTGGCTTGTTTGTTTTTTCGAGGAGCTGAATGACTCAAGTGGGTAAAAAAAGTAAAAGGGATTCATTTTGATAGTAAGCAAACTGTGAAATTCCTAACAGGCTCTTCAAAATTCAGGACTCATGCTGTGCCTGTTTGTGCTCTTGTGGTGTGTGCACAGAGCATGGGTGTTCTTCCCAGCAATCAGCAGATGCTGTTTGTTTTTAGTGTGCCCTTTGGTACTCACTGCATGCAGAGTCTAGTACACCAATACCTCACTGAGGTCAGGGATCTTTCATAAGAGAAAAGGAAGAGTGACTAAGAAGAAGAAAAAGTAAGGCATTAAGGAAGGCGAATGAGAAAGAAGAACTCTTGCAATCACAGTTTTGCAGCTTTTGCTGCCATTGTTGTTGAAAAGAGAGGGGTGTAAAAGGAGAAGCTGGGCTGCTGCTTATGAGCTGGTTGCCTTGTGGGAGTTCAACTATAAGAATTTCTCTTTCTCTCTCTCTGTTATTTTTGGTTTTTTATTGTGTTTTTTTTTTTACAAAAGAAGGTTTGCTGCTACACTGGTTTTGTCCAGCCATTGGCCTGAGTCCTGCTTCCCTACTCTTTTAGTCCTTATTTTCACAGCTGTTGGAATGATTAGGCTGTAGATGTTAGAGAGAGAAAAGGAAATAGCAGTAAATCTTGTTTAATGTATAGGCGCTTTAAAGCATAAAGTGTTTGTCTGAACGATATTGTTCAATTCCTCTGCTTTTGCTTTTTTTTCTCAAATACTTGGTCATGCTGCAGCCTGACTCTGTTCTTCTCCTCCCTTCCTCTTATCTTGCTTTGTATCTTGGATATGACAATGACAGAACAGAGTGGGAAGTTTACTTTTATTCCCCAGTGGGTCTAAAAGCTGGATCATGTGGAACAGCCTGTTGTTCTCTGCTGCAGCTGTGACTTGTCCCTACAAACAGCAAACTGCCACCAGGAATCTGGAGATTTCACTGTTTACAAGCTGCTTGTCTCTCCTGCACCTTCCTGTTTCTATTCTTTTGGTTCAGTGCCTATTTTTGGGTAAGGCACAGCTTGCATTTGCTTTGAAGCGCCTTGAATGAATTACAGTGCTGTGTAACTGAATTAATTAGGTGTCTCTAAAGAGGCTGTGATTAAATTGCCAGTTATCTCAGACTGGCATTACAGGATGCCTTTCTGTGTGTGGGGCTATGTGAGCAAGGCTTTCTTTTCTCCGTCCTTTTATAAAGTGTATCACTGTGTTATTGTTCCAGTCATTGTTATGTTCCAGTGGTCTGAAAAACAACCATCTATAGGGTTAATAGAGCTGGGAATGGAGGGTGAGGAAAACCTGCCCTGCTTTAGATGTAGTGCAGATGGCTTTTCCTTCTTTTTTCCTGCCAGCTCACTTAAACTGCCCATCGAGGACAGCCTGTAGGTGGAATGGGAAGAGTTTTCCCAGTGTACACGTAATTTTGGTTGACTCCACGTTATGCACATGTGTGGGAAAAGGAGCGGTGAAAAGTACCTGTCTGCTTCCTCCCTTTTTCTCCATAAAATAGCAGACCTTCCACTTCCAAATGCTTATTTTTAACACACATGGGTGCCTCTGGTTTCCCTGTGAGCCTGCTCATCTGTTACAGCTGTTAAAACCCCTGCTCCAAACACAAAATGTCATTCGCCCGTAACTGTCCATGCGCCGTGTTTGGGATCTGCACACTCAGACCTTTCAAGTTGTTCTTTTTAGGACTGGATTTCTTTTTCTCTTCGTCTTTTTCTTGTTGTGTTGTTTGATTTTTCTCATGTTTTTAGACCTCCATGGTAGTGATGTTTACAGAGGAACAACTGCAGCAGACGTTTGTAGTTCAGTAATGGCTTGGACTTTGATTTATAGTGAATACTTTAAAGAAAGGTACATTAACATCAACAATTATAGCATAACTTCAGCATTTTTTCACCTTTTTTCCCCTAACTGATGGGAGATAGCGTTTGCCTTATTTCCTCAAAAATAATTTCAGATATGTTATGTTCTAACTACTGTCACTGCCGTCTTCAGGGTTCAAACTTACTTAGGGTTAAACTTTTTTGAATATTTCCAGCTACCTAGTCTGAAAGCCACATTGCGGCCATGAGTCTTACTCTGCATTGCAATTGTTTAATTTCTTCCAAACTGATTTTATTTCTCTGCTAATTTTTGTGATTCTTTCTGGCTGCCTCTATTTCTATACTGGTTTTATGAACTGACCAGAAAGAGGGACTATATTTCTGTTTACTCTAGAATGAACTGAGGTTCTAGTGTCTTTGTTTACAGCTATTACTCATTGTTGAATTGCCCATTTGGTGACTGTGGTTCTTTTAAGAGATGTCTTCACTGAGTTGGCCTCAGGATTCCTCCAGGCTTTTAGTGAGAGTTGAGTTAATTTAGAACTCTGCAAAATAGTATAAATAAGATCAATAAGTATCAGTGTGCAGATAAACCTGAAACGGGTGCTTATTGATGCATGGGACTTACAAGTCAAAACAAATATCACCAATGAATGGATGGTTTTTAGTCTGAATTTCTAGAGTGTTGTCTCCAAATCAGCAGGGCTGACTGGTCCTATTTACAAAGCATGTAGAATTTGGTGAGAGTCTCTCTGGAAACTTCAAAGGTACTTGGATCTGTGAGAATCCAGCCTATACTGAGGGATGCTTAGGCTTGACTTGGTATCCTTGAGTTTAGCATTTATGCAGTTGTAAGTGGCAGTCCCTGTCTGGCAGTGGTGCAAAAGCTGAAATGTTAGCAAGCTGCTGCTATTTTTCCTTCATTGCTCTTCTCTTAAGATTGGCAGATTTCCCAATAGAGGTGATTTTTTTTTTTTTTTTGAAAAACATGCTCCTCTCTTTAAACAATGAGTATAAACTGGTCTTTGGGAAGCTATGCCGTGTTCTCCAGGGGCATTTATGGCCATGGTTTCTGGCACTGGGGGAGAGAATAGAGAAAACCAAAACGTTTGAAGAACAAAGAACATCTTTGTGTGTACTTCAGGCTTAGCTCTTCATGAGCTCTCTGAAATTACATGTTACTCATTAGACTTATTCATCTGACTGTCTTCTCAAGACCCTTCCCTGTCTGCTCCCTGCTGCACTGTCTAACCACTCTCTGTCTTGCACACCACCTGCACTGCCCACGGACTTGTATCTGCAACACTTGCCTGGTTTGGGAGTCTTTAATGCCTTTCAGTGTAGAGCTTTACAGAGTGACAAAGCCACAGCATTCAGGTGTGGGAGGTGCTGCTTCAGGTACAGCCCCAGGCTGAAAGAAGCCCTGCCAGAAACTATCTTTCCTTCAGTGTCTTGAGCTGTGATCTCCCCTAGAGCAAGTGACCACGTGTGCCCCTTTGGCCACTTGCTGGGCCACAGCACTGTGCACACCTCCTCTCCAACCCAGCCCTCACCTCATCACTTGACTCCATGTGTGAAGTCACACTGAACTGGGAAAATGTGAGAAAGGACGGGCAAGGAAAACCAGGCACCTTTAATCAAGTAGGTCTGGTATTAAAATAAATGTTTTCTGAGTTGCCTGGAGTTTCACACTCAGGGGTGGCTATACAAAATTCAAAGATGCAGTTTAACTGTTTGGCAGTATCTCTTTAACTGGTAACATCTCTTCTTCTCAAATTTTTGCCCCTGGCAGTCAATAAAACAAATTGAGGCTAATTGAATAGGAGCCATATGTGTGATAATTAATTGGGAATGTATTCTGATTCAGTGTTCTGTAGTTCCCTGCCGAGTTAAAGATGCATTTACAACTCCAGCTCACTGAATCATTCTAAGAGGACAGAATAAAGACAGAAGGGAGACATCAGAAAGGGAATGCATGCTGAGATCAGGAGGAACTCAAGTAGAGATCAAAACTGTAAGTGGCACAAATGGAAAGGGAAAGGGATGGGTGGGCAAAAAGGAAAAGGCATGCAGCGAAATATGACAGGGTAACCCAACAGACATGGATAAGCAGGAACTCTGACCTACAGAGGAGAAGAAATCATGAGCATGATAGAGGAGGGCTTTTAAATATATATTTGGAAAGGAAGGCAGTAACAGGACATAATAGACCATAAGAGACTCCCATCAGAGATAGGGCACATGTAATGTTTTAATGGCTGATGTGAATATACAGTGGCACTAAAGATTCATAATGTTGTTCATCTAATTATTAGCTTCCAAATTATGTAAATCTAATGAGATCAAGTTAACTCATGAAATTTCTGTCATGTCGAATATTGGAAACCCCTTGAAATGGGTTGGCTGAATGTCCATAAGAATGAGTGTTCTCAGCAAGTGTTCATTGCATTCACTTGGATAATGTAGATCACATCCTGTTTTAGATTTAACTGAGTCAAACAACTAGGGGCAAGCTGAGGTTCAGAGTACTAAACCTAAACCTTCCATTCAAGGAAATGCTTATTCAAGCCACTTTTGTCAAAATGTGAAAGCTAGTAAAGCTGAGATCACGTAGGAGATGTTCAGCAAGTGTAACCCTTCTAATTGAGGTGGTAAGACATTGTGCACAGAGAGTTGCAGGGAATAGTTTGTGCTACAGCATGCTCAGGTCTTGGTTGTTTCCTGATACACCAGGGTATGCACTGGACCCAGGTTGCCTCGGGGCTTGTAAGAGCAAAATGTAAACTGTCTCTTCTTTCTGAGATAATAATGCAAAATGCAGAATTGTGTCACCATTGCCACTGAGAATTGCCTCTGAAGCTTTGTGCAAGTTGGGACTAGGTAAATACTGGATGAAAGCTAGAGGGATTTTTTTTTTTCGAAGTCCTTTGATGAGCAGTATTTGCTCTCAAAATATCAGCGATGTTTTCAGTCTGAAGAGTACTGTAGAGGATACCAAGAGCATCCTCTGTAAGTTATTAACATTCTCAACAGTCCTTGCAGTAAAAAAAAAAAAGGTATTGAAAGTTATCCTTCTTTTAGATTGGATTTTGTACAACTGCACAGTAGCAATAAGATTTTTGTTGTTCTTCACTGTATTGTCACTGATGCTGCACTTGCAGGTTTTCAGCACTGAAATGGCTTGGTTAGTTTCTGTTTTCCCTCGTTTCATCTTTTGGTGAGAAATATGGATATGGAAAACCCTATAGTGAACTAAACTAGTATTTCTGATATTATTGGCTTTCTTTGGAAGACAGGTCTTTGTCTTAGTCTTGTATTTCCTCATACTTTCTTGCCATCTCTACCTTCTGATTTTATTATTAAGCAGGTACCTCGAGTCTGAAAATGAGAACTAAAATATCTTCAATATATGCTATTTTAATGTTGCACACTGAAAAAGCATGAAAGCACTTTGTTATCAACAGTAAAGAATATAAAGAATGAATTCTGAAATGCCTTGTTATCCTTTCCTCCTTTTATTATATTGAAACAATATGTCTCTCCTTGTGTGGAGTAAAGGAGAAAAACATCTTGGCCTCATTTGCTGAAGCAGCTCCCAACATTTGTTTTGGGTTTGTTTTCTTCTTCCCCCTGTCTGTTCTCACTCTCTCTTTCTGGTGACGACTTCACCAGGATATTTCTCATCACCTCCTTCCTACTCTCCAGCTCCTTGCAGTTTCTCAGGCATTTGGTGCTTCACTCATGCGCCCATCAGTGCAGAGCCCAAGTGGTTCAGTCCTGTGGAGCTCTTTGCCCAGGGCTGGACACAGTGTAGTACCTTTCCTATAATGTTTGTCTTGGCTCATGGTGGGAAAAACAGAAGAATAACACTCATGTGTACTATTTCAGATACATGTTTTCGTGTAATGTAATTAACACATTTGCTTTTAAATTAAAAGCACTCCTTTCAACTGCAGACAGTGACATCCAGCTGTGAAGCAGAGTCCTGTGCTAAGCCCCATCTTTACAGGAATGTCAGGATCCCAGACCTTTTTCACATCCTCAAGAGTGAGCACAAAAAATTCTGTGCAGTTGCATAATCTTTCCACTTATAAAGCTTCTTATATTGCTTAGTATAAAATATCTGAAGACAGTAATGGAATGCCTTTTAAAAGAAAAAGCATACTTAGACAAGGGGAAAGAAATTAAGTAGTACAGTAGCTAAATAAGACAAAAGCAGGAATATTGATGACATTTTAGTAAGGTATTAGTGAATATTTTAAAGTACACAGATGCTTAAATCACCTGGCTTACAAATAAGAGGTGAATTCCCCAGCTAAACCTTTCAATGTCGGAGCACTAAAGTGGGCTATTTAACCCATGTTTGGGCACTCAGGTTTTGATCTCAAGTTCACACCTTGCATTTTCATCCCCCTTGCTGCAGAAGTACAGGAACTTCCAGACAGGTGTTGGAATATGCCAAATAAACATGCTGAGGAGTGTCTCAGCAGATGACTGCAACTCTGGTTTTAACACCTACTCAAACAAACAACAGCAACAAAAAAACCCAAATCAAAACCTCCAAAACATTAAAAAACCCAAACAAACTACAAGAAAACACAAACAAACCCAAGAGGCTCTCAAAATCAGTTATAAAAACCTTTCTAAGAAAGTAAAGAAACTCTAAGAACAGGAAGCATTATTGATAATAAGACCTTTCTATGTTTTAAAAGGATCCTTCAACAGCACTGTCTTTAACACCTGAGACTTTTTATACCTTAGCCCTCCCCCCATTTCCTAGTGTGCAATCAAAGCCACTTTTTATTGTTGTTTAATGAAACAATGGCCCAGTCAGGGAAGGAGAGGAGGAAGAAAATGTGAAAAATAAAAATCAGAGTAAGTGATCAGGAAGGAAAAATTGCTTTCATTTTTAAGGGATCCCTCTGTCTTAATGTGATTTAAACCCAAGGGGTATCTTCCGTGCAGCTGCCCAGAAAACCTGGGCACGGTTAGGCACAAAGGGGCTGTCAGCCCTTGCTGTTAAAACCACACTGAAATCCTTCTGTCTTTTAGATGATATTGATTTAAAACTGCTTCAGTATCCTTCCCCTTCCAATTAATACCACTGTTTTTACCTCTGGTGTCCTTCACACATCCATGGGTGCCTGCTTATTCTGCCATGTCATTCTCCTCCTGCCTCACATTGTAGGCAACTGCTACTGTGTTTTTAATGCTAAGCCTTTGTGTATAGAGCCAGCAGCATTAGGCATTCCCATGAAAATACTGAAGGGGTTTTTTTTCCCAGATTCCCATGAATAATCATAGGGCTGCAGCACAGTAAAGTTTTTCTCTGTTAAATTTGCCTGTTAGATGGCATGGAAAAGTGGATTAAAATTCATTGGACGCAGACAAAGAAAAACTTTGGATCAACCCTAGAAAGGCATCTCTGCATCTCCCAGAGGGAAACTGCTTTTCTTTGTTTTGTTCTCTTTCAAAGTAGAGATCCTCTTCTACACAGCAGGAATCCTGGAAATCTTCAATTTGTGTTTTAGGGTAAAACTCAGCAGCAACAGGGCAGATAGAACAGCTGGAATTTTATTTTGATCTTCTGGAAATAATGATTTATTTAGCATCATCAAATCAGCACTTATTTATTTATTTATTTATTATCCTCAATTTACCTGATTCTCAGTATATTCTCTATATTCTCCAGACTGCCTTAATCCCCCTCAGCCTTTTTTCTCTTTTTCTAAGGCAATTGGGAAACTGAAGTGGGAGAAGAAAATCTTTCCAGGCAGTATGTTTGGAAAAGGGAATATAGGAAGTGACTTAACCTTTTTGCAAAGGGAAGCAATAGTTATAATGGCATGAACAGTGCTACACAAATCTCAGTGTCTATATAAATGGGGGATTAAAAAAGCATGAAATAGATATTTTAGGAACTAAGCAGGATGTTGATTTTAAAATTGCTGAAGACTTAGCTGAAGACAGTCCAACACAATCACTTTCTCTCTAGGGCAATTGCTGAAGGAACTGTACTTTGTTTGCATAGAATAATGCAATTCAGTAAGAAATTCAATTACTGATCTAATTATCACATTGGATCAGTGGCAGCAACCAAATATAAAGCCAGAGGCCACTGGAGGAAAGCCCAAATCACCTAATAATCCCAAAAGTTCACTGTGAGAGGTCCTAGTTGAGAAGTAAAGGTGTTGCTGGTTTGATTGTTAGGTGCAGTGGTTTAGTGCAGTAGTTTAATCCAATGCAAATTCCCATTGCCTTCAAGAAGATGCAAACACAGCTTTGGTTACTAATAATTGTACAAGACTTTTAAAATGCGAAATTGATTATCTGACTGCATTTATTCAACTAAGCTGAATTTCAGCAGAGAACTTTGGTTTATAAACTGTCTATATTACCCTTGCTCTTTAAAAAATGAAATAAAATTATACCTCATAATACTTGTATGAAGATCTGAGTTTTCCTAGTAGTGTCTGAAAAGGTAAATCCTTTCCTCATGTCCCAAGGCCTATGTTTTAAGTGGATAAATAATTGTTACTCTGCTTGGAATGGAGGGTTAAAGCCATGACAGAGCCTGGTTTTGGGGGTTTTTTGGGGNTTGTTGTTGTCGTTGTTGTTTGTGAGAGCTGTTCCATTTCCTTCCCTTTTTCCCAGTCAGGCTGCATCATCTGCCTTGGAGTGTCCCAAAGCGCTTGTGATTTTCCCTGATTGTTTCATGCATCTTTCTGTTAAAGAAAAAAAAGAAGGGGGGAGGGGAAGGAAATAGAGCCAGAGCAGCATGTTGGGCAAAAGCATTCCTGTTCATTATTGGTCAGAATTCGCTGAAGTATTGATTGATTTGTATAGGTGTCAGTATGCCTCCAGAACAGAAATGCTTTATAGGTTGGTAAGAAACTGGGGTAAAAAATAGCATTAACTTGTACCTTACACTGCCACACTGATTTCAGAGGGACTGAAAGTTAATAAAGCGTCTCATTACTTTAAAATATATGCATTTGGAAATAAACAGTGCTTCTCTGCTGAGAATAGAAAATTGATTGAATTCCATAACCTAATGTTTATGCTTACTCTTGCATATGCAGGAGGATATATATCAGGGTGGAAGAATTCTGACAACCTTTTTGAAGTAAAATCATTCTTTATATTCTGAACTGCTTAGAAGGCCCTTCCCCCCACTGCCATTTTCTGTTGAATAGGAAATTATAATTGCAGTTAGAATGAGCTGAGCCAACCAGAAGCAGGAAGATAAATAATACCTCAAATAAAATGTTAATCTATGTAGATAATATACTAATATTAATTACAAATCATTTTAATTAAGACTCTTATTTTCTCAATCATACTTTTTGCAAAGTAGAGAATGTGCCTTTTTAAAGAAAAAATCCGTTGCTTTTGGTAGGAAGTAGGACTAAAGCAAATCTGTTCCTCATCTGTCTGGTACATGGAAACCTGTGTGCAATTTTTCTGTTGGTCAGTTTTCCACAACTTTTTTGGGTAGGCTGTGAGGAGTGGGGGTGGAAAAGACTTTCTAACACGTCAGTGGCATCCTTCTCCCAGCTGGATTCAACGTGAACTTATAGCTTCAGCTCAGAAGTTTCCAACCTTTTAAATAACCTGTGTATCGACACACAAAATCCTGGAACCAGTACCGAGATGAGTGTTGTGTTTCAAAGACAGCATTATCCTTACACCATCCTTTTTCAGTGTTATTTAAGCTGTTTGAAAACCTCCCTTATAAGTGATGCCCTCTTTGGTGCCATCTTCCCTGGGGCACGCCTGCAGTACTCACAGTGAGCAGTGAAATCCAGGCTGTGTGGGTTGTCTGGCCAGCCACCAGCCTGATCAAAACCTCCACTGTGCTCCCTGCCCGTGAGACAGACCTCAGCCAGTCTCACCCAGCCATGCCACCTTCACTGCGCTTCCACCAAGGGCATGATGAGGGCCACACCTGGGTGTCTCCCTTGGATCCCATGCCAGGGAAAATAGTGCTGTGGCTCTTCCCCCCGTGCTGATGAGGCCCTCACTGCTGTCATGCATAACCTTCTGCTGACTGTTATTTGGGACAAAGAGCTTGGCCTTTCCCTGTTTTTGGTTTAATCTCATTTTCTGAGGAATGAGACATCATATTTACATATTTGATAGACAGATCTTCTGTTAAGGCTAGTGATTGAGAGCAAAACTTTTGAGGCAATATCCTTAATGAAGTGTCCTGAAATCCTTATATAGCCATGCCAGAGCAGTATTTCAGGGAAATTAATGTTTGGTATAGCATTTTTATTAGCCAGAGTTTCACCTTTACCCCAGGTACCACTAGGTGCTTGGGAGATGCTTTGGACTTGGTGTTGAATATCCCTACTCATCACAACAAACATTCCCTTTTTTTTTAACACATGCTGGCCCACAGTGATTTACTCATTGCTTGTTTTCCAACTTTATTAGTGTCTTTTGTTACAGGTAGTAATAAAAGCTCCATCCAATCTAACTTTTTAGTTGCTGTCTCTTGTGTAACCATTTTTCCTAATAAGAGGAAATTTCCTCCTTTCCATTCATAAGGGTGACAGGTTAGTGCCTGTATGAACTAAGGCCCTCTAATTTACTCTTTTTCAAGCAATAACAGTTACCAGGGACTCCCTCGTTGCTGCCTAGCTAAATATGAAACTAACTAAAGGATATTTTTATTGTTGTTTTTCCATAGATGTTACACACCCACAGAAATGTTTTCACCCAAAGAAAACTCCTGAAGTCCAGCTGTTTCCCTAAGGCTTAGAAGGAAAGAAAGACTGATTAAATATTCTTTCTATTCATTGTTTTGGTGGCACCTGGCTGATCTGTTTCTGGAGCCAGTTGAATTATTTAAGTACACAGTGTTGTGTCAGATGCCAAATTCTGAACAGACTGTGCCCCACAAGAAGGAAAATGGGCGGAAAGAGTATGCTGATAAGCTGTAATATCAATAGCAATACTGACCTGAAATAACTATATATGCCTGATGAGTGAATTAGTGTGAACTGCCTAATGATATAAACACAAAATGAAGAGATATGTTAAACAAAAAAAAGTGTTTATTGTGAGAATCAGGGTTTTTTTACAAAGAATTGGCTGTAAACATGTCTTTATTTCCAGCACCAAAAGATCGGACCATTCCAACACCAGACTGGCAATTCAGATCGAAAAGGATGCAGGTATGGCCTGGGAGTTCAGATGTCTTGCGTGATTTGTAAAATGTGATGTATTTACATTGTTGGGGCTTTGCTGGGAAAGCTGAAAAGATGCAAAGGGTTTAAATTCTGTGTGTACAAACCAGAGCATTTTAAATGTAGCAGAGCACCAGTTTAAGTCGTGTGACCCAATAAGTAAATTTACTCCTCATGTGTAGTTGATGTAGTAAATTTACTACTCAAATGTGTAGTTGATCAGACAGAGAGCTGCTGGGCTGCCAATTGCTTGGTTAGTCCTAACACTGGTGTTTGTGTAGAATATGCAGCAGGCACCCTAGCTAGACTCAAAGATCAGCTGTGGGCAGGGAAAGGTTTTGGAGAAAAAGCAGCAAGATAGTGGCTTCCCTACCACTGTGCAGTTTGGGCTGCCAGGTGCCTCCCCTTCCCTGGAGAGAAACCTTTTTTGAGAGGGGGGAGAAGGGAAATTGGAAAACTTGCAAGAGGAAAAAGTAGGAAAGATGTTGGGGCTGCTCTGCTGGGTGTCAGTGCATTAAATGAGCACCAATCCATGGCCATGTAAACTTCCCAGGCCACACCAAGTGATTCCTGTGAGATTGGGAACTGAGAGCAGGTTTTGGCACATCAGTGGACACAGAGAACATGTGGTACATCAGCTGAGTCTCTTCAGTGCCTGGTGGGACAGAGCTCTTTTTGGGGGGAACTGATACCAGTGTCACATGCCAAAATCCTATTCCGGTGAGAGAGGCCAAGGTTTCATATATGGGGTTCTTCCACTTTAGTGTTCTGTGGCTGATTTTATCTTGCCACTGACATGGCAGGGGTTGTAATGTGAATTTAGAAATTTACATTTTATATATTGCTGGTTTACCCCCACCCTTTTTAACCTTATCCATTACATCCGTAACATGAACAAATACACGTCTTCAAGCAGAAATGGATGTAATCCAGGGTGTCCAAGAAGGCAAGAGAACTATTAGTAGTTTGAGGCATGAATAGTGCTTTTTAATTATTTATCATTTAAGACAGAAAGCTAGGATTTTTCCCAAGGCCATTCTGTCATCTGATAGCAATAACCTTTAGCATTATTATATATGCTAACTAGTTAATTATGTTTTAAACCCTGTAGCTCAAGAAAAGCATTCCTTTTGTGTATGTGCTTCAAAGACTCATTTTATGCCTTGCTTAAATTTTGACCAAATACACTCCAGAAGGTGCACAGGTGAGCATGTCTGCATGGACATGGGCACACACATGGACAAACATACTAGGGCTGGATGCTTAATGGCCACGGGCATGAAAAGTAGTGTAGTTACAGGCCCACTCCTCCCCTGGTATCAAGGTGCAATTTGTAGGGGAAGCCATAGCCTCTGGAAGCCTCATCTTCTGGGGATTTTTTCCTCCATGTTAGATCTCCTTCTAAATATGTACACATATCAAAAAGCATGACTGCCTGTACATCTGTATCCACATACACTCCCATGCTTACAAATACACCTACAAGGTGTTGGTTTGTACATGTATTTGTGCACCAGCATTTCAAAAGTATTGAAGGTGGGACACTGATGCACTACAGAAAGAAAAAGCAGTTCTCATGTCAGGCATATATTGTGTAAAAGAGTACAAGCACAGGACACCACCATGCTGGATTTTGTGGCACCATGATAGCATTTGTGAAAAGTTCAGTCCCTTTCACAATCATAAAGTGCTCCTTTTAATCCAGTTAAATGCCATAGACCTTTAAGAGATGACACTTCTAGACTGTGACAGGTGTTTTTCACGTGGGCATTTGGTCCAAGCAATGTGTAATTGAACAGCTACTATTTTGAAAGTGGTAGTAATTGTAGTGGTGAATGTTTCATTCTTACTCAGTATACTAAGTAAGCTCTTAAAATAAGTATACACATCTTAAGCACCATCAGATTCTTCATGGACAAAGCCTTGAAAAATTCCCAGAGCACTAAAAGAAAAAAATCTCAACAAAACTATTGGAAGCTGTGTGACCAAAGTATTTAAACATCTCAAATTTAAGCATATTTCTGAAGTAATAATGATTTTTTTGTTTCTTTAGAATAAGAATAGTGTATAGACATTAACTTAGCATTGCAGAGACTTTTAGTAGAGCCAAGAAATTCTTACTGTTGTAAATCATGGAGGTTATTTGATTGAGTCTGATATATGTGTTATCTCTAATGTGATCTTTTATTTACAATTCTGTTCATATTAACCTGTTTCTTTGAAGGGCTACCTGGGAAATGTAGATTGTATAAAGTATCAGGAAAATATCATCTAGCTAGAGGAAGAAGATTTAAGTAGGAACAAAAAAGAACATAAAATTTTATTCATAATGGCTTTGTATAATTTTTTTTTTTACAAATGTGTGCTGCTCTGGTTGCAGGAAATGATGACAATAATCTCAACTCCATTTTTTATGAGCATTTGACAAGATCTCTGCAGGAATCTCTTTGTGGAGATTTGATTCTGGGCCGCTGGGGAAACTACAACACAGGAGACTGTTTTATTCTGGCATCGGATTATTTAAATGCCTTTGTGCACTTGATCGAAATTGGAAATGGCCTTGTCACCTTTCAGCTCAGAGGGCTCGAATTTCGAGGTAAGGATCCCTGATGATTTAAATAACAATAAAACCAGCAATAAATCTTGTCTTTTTAATCTATCACAACTCTATAGTAGGACATAGAGTTTGAAGACTTTTCTCTTTCTAGAGATATTTGTCTGTCTAAAAGCGGGGTACTTCTTTGTATCATTATATGAATATTGTTTTGAAATCTAGATGTTAAGAAATTTTGAGCCATGTTCTACAGTATCATAAGACTTTCAGAAAGGCTTGTTGAGTGGTTTGCTTGGTTCACAGATCTTTTGAGTAGTGCTTAGTTATGTTTTCAGATTATTTATTTTCCTTCATAACTATGAAAATTGAAGTTGTTCTTAAAATTCTTCAACCCAAAAAACCTTGTCTTTGGAAAAAATAAAAAAACCCCAAAGCCCAAATAAGACTCCTTCCATGGAAAACAACATGTGTGAAACCATGCAAGAAGCCAGTGCTGAGATGGTCTCTGCCACACTAGAACAGCAGAGTATAATCAAGGTGACTTTTCAACAAGGTTGAGTGTAAGAAAATAGGCGATAGACCCGCTCTTTGAATGCACTTAAGTGTGGGAAGATTAGACTAGGAAATAACATGTGTGGGCTCAAGTCCTGACTCTGTGACAGATTCCATGTAGGATGTGGAACAGGTTGTGGTGAATGCCTCATGTACACTTTCCTTCCTGTGTAGTGGGGATGAAGATAACACTCTTGTGTCCTCAGCAAAGTTATGTGGAAAGAAAACAGTAAATGCCTGAAACAGCTTGGTATTGTACTACCTGATGAAATGCCTGTTCAGAACAAATGCAAACTGTAAGGAAAAACAACTGGAAAGGAAGAAAGATAATTTATTTATAAGCCTTATAATTTCTTGCTGTTTATGATGATTGTTGAGGAATACATGGTCATGCATGTATGGTTCTGAGGCTTGCTTCAACTTCTAAGACATCTGTGCAAGTCTTCCTGTATTCATCTTCTCCTTGGGTGCCCCCAAGGTGAGCAGTGGTGCTGCTGTGTCAGTGATAGGTATTTGCATTCTGACTTCCAAAATTTATCTTTGCTGATCCTCCTTTTGTGTTAAAATAATTCGGTGTGGGATTTCAAACAAACAGAAGAAATCTCCTTCACACTTAAATTACAGGAGTTTTGTGAGGTGTTTTTTTTTCTTTATGCGGTTGCCCCTTACTGCTGGGTCCCTCTCATCACCATCACCAGGCGGTACAAGTAAAGTGAATCTTGGAAACAGATGAGAACATATGAAAGGATGCTCAAGCCATGTGCTAGCTGTATAAAAAGACCAGGGGCCTAGCAGACTGGCATAATAAACTGGAAGTTGATAGGGGAACAACTGGATAGTTTTGTTGCAAAGTGGTTTGGGAAGACGTTCTTTGACGTTGAGCCAGGATCACTCACAGCCAGCAAGTGCCATTTGGCATTTGGATCTGAGAGCAAAGCTCAAAAATTGCAATGTGCCACCTGTTGAGGCATCTCTGTATTCCCTAAAATCACAGTTTAAGTCATTAAATATGTCTGAAAATTGACCTTTCCATGTAGATTACCTAATGCTGTTCAGCGTTAATTAACTGTAGTTAATACTGTTTTACTTTGTGAATAGATCCAGCATGTCTGCCAGCTGCAACAGGTCTTTAAATTCAGCTGGGTCCAAGCTCCACAGCCTCTCATATCTTTCATAGGCTGCTGTTATGAGCCAGCTGAGTTCTCATGAGGAATATCCTCTTTCCCAGACTTTCTTACACTCCTCAGGGGCCAGCTGGCAGCCTGCAAAGAAGCACCTCTTTCTTACCTGAGTGTTTAATGGGCCTGGACCAAGAGAGCAGCAGCAAACTCAAGTGGAAAGCAATGCCAGTTACTGGAGGAGGAGAGGAGTGGGGAAATGGGGGTTTCACCTAGAATATCTCATCTTCAGTACAAATCTAGTCCCCTATTCCTCCTCACCCTCAGAATATCACTGGGGGAAGAAACTGCTCAATACTAGGAGAGGAAATAGTAGGAAATGGGAGAAAAATGGACTCCCTCTCTTCTCTGATCCCACTGGACAATGCTGTTCCAAGAATAAGACAAAATTTGCAGCTATTTTGTGTCCTAACAGACATGGTATGTAAGGAAGCTTTCTCTGGTTTTCAGAACATTTGGTAGAGGAATTGCTATGGGGAAGAGAAACTAGGAGCGTGTGTATTGCTATTCCATTGTTTGGCCTGGAACAGAGAAGCCATGCAGGGTTGAATAAAAGAACTTACCTGAGACAAAACCAGCTCAGAAATGAGGTATTTGCCATACCATGTGAGAGCTGAACACCACTGGACTGTGCAGAATGAGTGCCAGAGAAATCACACAAATTACAAGTCTGCTTAAGGATGGAGTGGGAAAAGCAAAGGAACCCAGAGGGGAGCCAAGCACAAGCCAGATAAGGATGCCTGGATCTGCCTGATGTAGATTGTAACAAAAGCCTCATGGACACCAAAAGGTGAGCAGATAATCTGCTGTGTGCCCAGTGGAGACTTGCTGGGGTGATGTGCTGATACCTGAGGGTTATTTGTGTCTCCAGGTAACCCATGAGGGCTGGTGTGCTTTAGATAAACTATGCTGCAGAACCGTGCCCTTCCTGTGCTTGGGTTGATCCTTCTGCCAGGAAGGAGCTGAGCTGCTCTGCTGGGGCTGCAGGCCACAGGGGTGCCCAGGCACTCGGGCGCTAGTCTGAGTAAAAGGAGCCAGAGGGGCCAACCTGAATGCAGAAGTTCATAAGGGGATAAACCCTGGCTATTCAAAGGAAGTTGTGTGAAACCTGAGACTGAAATTCTTCCTTGGAAGACATTCTTTCCTCCTTCCTTTGAACAGAATTGCTGCCTGTGGGGGCAGGAAGGTAGAGCGGGCTTCCACCAAGCAGCACAAAGAGCCATCTCCTGTGTGGACTGGGCACATTCTTCCCCATTTCCGATCTTGCAGATGGTTGGTGAATACAGCCTGAATACTGAATACAGTAGGATTTTTTTCTGCAGAAGTGAGAGTGTATGGAACTGCCCTGGAAGAACCTGGTGGTTTACAAAGTCAAGTGGAAGTTATTAAGCACTAGGCTCTGTTTGGGCATCCTGCATTCCTATTTTTAGTTGTCTGGTCATGCACTGTTTTTTACAGGGGACCCTAATTCCTTTCATTGTACAGAATGGTTTCCTGCAAGGGGGAGAAAAGGGCTAGAGGAGGAACTTGTAATCTGTAATTTCTGGGCTTTGGCTGCTTAACTTCAATTTGAAACAAGTAATTCTAATTGAGGGCCCCAAAAATCTGCTGTTCCTGAAATAGGAAATCTGTGTTTGCTTTGGAAATGAGTGAATCACAACAGTGTTCTCTGTGACTGTTTTCTGTTTATGACTAAACCAAAAGCAGTATTTGCATTGTGGAGCTCTGGATTTTCCTACGAGTGTTTCCCGCTGTGATAGCTGAAAGGCTGTGCTGGCAATAGTGGTACTGCCCGAAGAAGGCATCACAGAGCCTTCTGAATTTAAGTGTACTGTGGAAGGAGGTACTTGCTGCCTCCCCAGTTTTCTGTCCATCCTAATTGAGTGTTGGCATTATGACTGATTCAGATGCCTTTCTAACTGTTTGTAATAGAAGCATTTGACTCAGCTTTTAAATGAAAAAACAAACCCAACCAAACACCCACAGGCAGCATAAGAAGGTACAGACTGAGCAGACTGAAAGAAGAGAGTCAGCAAATCTGGGATTCCTTTCATCTGTCTTTAGACCTGTTCGCATTAAGCACCGTGGATGAATTAGTTTTACACTCTCCCATTGTATGGACAGAGAGGGGGTGTGCCTCCATTGTGTCATTCATCCTGAGTGTAAAGTGGACAGGAGGCTCAAGACCTCCAGGCATTGACAGGAAATGCCCAGCTCCTCCTTTATGGAAAGCAAAGAGAAGATAGTAATGAGCTGGAACTAGGGGAACACTTCCAAGGAGCTGCACGGTGGTGTGAGGGAACTGAGCCCTTCAATAACTTAACTCTGCTGTCTGTGTTAAACCACAGCGGAATGCTAAGAGCAGCCTGCCAGAAGAAATACATAACATATCATTCAATTTGAAAGGAAGAGATGGGAAAACCCACAGTCAGGGAACAAGCAGAAACAATGTCAAAATATCTCCCTCTCATCAGTTCCCTGTAGAACAAGGGAGATTTAAAATGTTTTCCTGTTTAGTCTGTTTGTCTACAAAGTGTCTTTTGGAGAATATTGATTTAGACATTATATGGGTGGAAACTACTTACTGATGGTTTTGCTGAAGTCTTCAGGAACTGTTTTCTAACTCCTGCACAGTATTCTTCAGTCATTTAATGAACTTCTAAATATCTGCTGTGATTTTTTGCTACTGCATGTTGCACGTGCAATATTCATGCTTCACTTGGAACTTCATTAGATGGATCAAGGCAAGAAGCGCAGAGCAGACACAGATGTAAGTGTACACAGTGGAAAGCAGCTGTGGCAGCAGGATGGGATTGCCTGTGGGGCTCTCTCTGTGCTAGCTAGCTTATTTCCCATGCAAAATGGTGTATGAAAGCAGCCAGTTCAGGCTATATGCTCTAGGGAAAATAATGATGTCTAATAAGGACAGTTACTCATTTCTGCAGCACATGTGTATGCTGCACAGTTTTATTACAGTAGCAAGTACATTACCAGTGTAAGGGAATATTTATTTGTGTTTGATTTTTGTGTCTGAAGGCCCTGTAGCACTAGGAAGAATCATTCTTTATTTAAAGAGTGGTTGCAACTTTTATTTTTTTACAAATCACTTCTTGCTGTTGGGAAATAAAAGTGTCCATGTACATGTCCTTCCTGAGACCACACTTGAGGTATGTTCAGTTTATGTTCCAGAACATTAAAGGATACTGATAAATTACAAAGAGTTCAGAGAAAAACAGCATTTTTGACACATCCCTTGGGAGAGAAGGTTAAAAACCAAAAGTTCAGTGTTTGTGGGAAAGAACAAAGACTGAGAGACACAACTCTTGGAAATACTAGAAACATGGAGAGAAAGGATGCAAAGGGGTTTCTTTAGTCTTGGTGGTTTTATTGGGAAGAATAGCATGAAACAGGGAAGAGTATACTTTATGTTAAATGCAGGAGATCTGTGATGTACAAGCCTTTCTAGGTGTACAATGATGCTCCAACAGTGGAAGCTGTTGTCGTGGTTTCGATCCT
>VYZT01010666.1:0-25261 GCA_013400735.1 Pomatostomus ruficeps
TTCTGGACATGGCACATTATTCCTCTTGACCGTTCCATCTTTTTTTCCTGTGTTTGCTTATCTGTCAGTCTTCATGTGCGGGGAGATGGCTGGAGAAGTGCACTGTAATCAGTCTCACCAAAATGCAAACACTTATGCACTTAAATTTCTCTCCCTAATGGTTGAAATCTGCCTATGTTGTTGAAAGACTCTGGAGGGCAACTGAGTCTCCCGCGGTCACAGATATTTGGTGCCAGCAGAGTAATGCAGTGTCTCAGGAACATGTTCTCCACTCCTGTCTCCTGCGGGTTCACAATTCAGCAATACTAATTGTTCAATTAACAATATAAATGAGCTGACGGCCTCTATTAGAACAGTTGGCAGAGTTCACATATTCATTATGTGTTTTAATCTCCTAATTAACCAAAGATTTTATTTTATTAAGGTATGGAAGTATTGCTTACTGACCATTTGCATCACTAATTACTACATGCGGAGAATAAAATTAGTCCTCCTATAAATGTAAAAATTATATGTCTTTTTCCCCACATTTATTTGTCTAAGACAGCCTAAAATTGCTATACAGAAAAGGAATTCATTACTTTATTGCAGATGTGATGTCTGACCTCAAGTGAGAAATACTAGAAGAATAAGTAGACAAAAAAAAAAATTATCAGAAGGGACATACTGGCTTTTATCATTCCTACAGATTCAGGTTGTTTTGTCCTTCAGCAGCTACCATATATTGTTTGCCATGAGACTTGCAGTTAATCAAAGAAGGTTTCCTCTGTATTTGGTGTGCCTGTGACTCTGGGAAAGGCTCTATCTCTGGACAGAAGGACTTCTGTTTGGGAAGTTACCTGCCACAAATGCTTACTGGTGCACAGTAAGAGCTGGAAAGAGATGCAAAGTAGGAAAGAGGGGAATGGTAAAGAAAGAATGCACCCTGAGGACAGAAAGAAACCACTTGAATCCTTTTACCTTTGTCTCTGTTTTCTGCCTAGAAGGGAATGTGAGAGGGAAGTGAAAAGATGTGTAGAAATTGCCTATAAGCAAGTTTCCTGAGTCTATTCTCTAAGGCCCTGTCATGTTATTGGCAACAGAGAGAATAATCTACTACCTTAGAAAAACATGGTTACAGTGCTGAAGTTTGTTATTGTTGTTGTTTTTCTTAAATTTGCAGTAATAACCGTGACAGTATCGGTGTGGTCAGGGTATAATGAGAAGGGATATTTCTTCCTCTGTGCTATAAAATATTAATGTTTTTGAACTCTGTGCTAATAAATATAAATTAATAATACTGTAGAAACCAACTGTCAGTCTAGCTTGTGTTCTGGCAAGATAAAGGGACTTCAAATGCCATTTTTGTCCTATCTGAGCATACTTGGGTGGGATCTTTACATTTAAATATTCAGGAGAGTCTGGGCTTTTTGAGTGCTGTAAAAACATATATTTTGCAAGTTTAAATTCCTGGGCAATGGATTTTAAAAACTGCCTTGGGACTTCTGAATGCCATTCCTCAAGGGCAGTAGGGGAAGTCATGAGAAGGAAAAATTGCCTAGATTCTGATGGAAATAAGAGTGCTTATTCTGCTTAGGACTTTGCATAATATTTGGTTAAAGTGGCCTTGCAGAGGTTAATCTTTCTCGAACAAAAAGGAGAAGAAGGTTGTCCTCCAACCCTCTCACCTAATGTCTATTTAAAAGAGTAGTGATTTTCCAGCAATTGCTTGTACTCAGTGGAAAGAGTTTACAGGAATGTTTCTGCAGTGCAAGCAGTATGTCCTGCCATTGCTATTCTCCTGCTGCTCCTGCCACTCTACCATCACCAGCTGCCTAGAAGACTGCAAACTTCCCTTTTGGATTTGGCCCTTAGTGCACTTACCCCTGCTTCTGTCAATTTACTATTAAATATTTGCACTGTACTTCATAAAAGGGCTATAACTTTAGATCATTTGGGAATCACAGCTAATGAGGAATGCAGCTATTTATTATGGGAAATATTTTGCATAGGCAAATGTGATCCCAATGCTCTGGAAACTGTGGGCACTTTGAGCCGAAATTGAAGTTGCTGGCTCTGAAATGAGACTTGATACATAGGAAAATTTCTCCTCTGGGCTGTGCTGTCGATGCTGTAATCCTTAAATTGCAGCTTTTTCATTGTGCGAGAGAAAACTAAAATTGCTGCTTGTCCTGGCATGAACAGTTGCCTTTCTGTGGTGAATTTTCAGGCTGATTTAGAAGCCAGCTATTTGAAGAATATTTGGAGATGGCTGAGAACAAACTTCTAACAGGAATCATGGGACAGAAAGTGGTATCTATACAATTTGCATTTTCACTGAAATGATTATATTAATGGTGCTTGATTTTCGTTTATTGTATAAATACATAGAGTCATGGAATTCTTTAGGTTGGAAAAGGCCTTTAAGATCATTAAGTCCAACTCTGAGCATGCCACTGCCAAGCCCACCACTACACCCTGTCCCCTCGTGCCATACCTACACATCTTTTAGAGACCTCCAGCAATGGTGACACAAATGCTTCCCCAGGCAGCCTGTTCTAGTGCCTGACAGCTCTTTTGGTGAAGAAAGCTTTACTAATATCAAATCTAAACATACCCTGGCACAACCTGAGGCTGTTTCTTCTTGTCCTGTCCCTTCTTACCTGGGAGAAGAGACCAGCCTTCACCAGGCTACCACCTCATTTCAGGTAGTTGTAGAGAGAGGTAAGGTCTCCCTGAGACCTTTTCTCTCCAGGCTGAGCCCCCCAGCTCCCTCAACTGCTCCTCATCAGACTTCTGCTCCAAACTCTTCACCAGCTCCACTGCCCTTCTCTGGACACACTCCAGCACTTCCATTTCTTTCTTGTAGAGAGGAGCCCAAGAGTCTTCAAAGGTGCTGTAGAAGCCTGGGGGCATAGATATGTATTTTTATTATTTTAATTATAAATAAATTCTATAGGCACTGCAGGACATGTATTAATGGCAAGGGAAGAGATGAAACTGGACGAGGCTGCTTCTTAGCTACAAAATGACAGGTACAGGCTGACGAGAGGTAGAGACAGATTTCCACAGATTTTCAAGGTCTGTTTTTCTATGATCTCAGCATCAAGCCAAATACTCTTTCATTAACTATACATTTTGATTTCTCTAGGGTGATAAATTGATATTACCTCAGCCTAGCTTAATCTTAATTATCTATGATTTCCTTCAACCCCCAGAAAAGGTCACATCAGCCGTCACCAGAGAAATGAGTTTCATATGTTGTGAAGGGAGCCCTGTAATGCACAGTGCCTCCTAGAAGAGTGTTTCCTCAGGGAGGTGGGCTCCAAGCACCATGTTCAGAACAAGGTAGCTCAGTATGGATGGAAAAGAAAGTAACATGATGCAGAGAGAGCAGCATGGTAAGACAGTCTCTTACATGGGTAATATTTATCAGATCTGGGTTCCTTTGCTCTCCAAATAAGAAAGAGGTTCTCAATGGAGTGTCACAGAGGGATCTTTTATACAGGCTGGCTGGATTTATGTTTATCAAAAGTTGTGAGCCCAGGGCTGGATGCCTGTGACTCACCTTACAAGGGGGTTCACCTTACCTTGCAGCCCTGCCCTGAGGGAAGCTAAGAACCACATGAGAAGGAAAGTACACCTCCTGAGGCCAGGGAGGATGACATCCCAGTGCAGTCATATCTTGTCTTACTTTTTGTGGAAGATTACCTTCTCTTTAAATAGAAATGATAGGTGTTGTTTATTACAAGCATTACTACAGTTCAGTACTAGTCCAGCTTCCTTGCACTACCCACTGTATGTATTCAACTACCTACAAAAAGTCAAGCTGGCAGCTGAGAATGTTGCAAGAGTGATAAAGACAAGTGATAAAAACTGAAAGCTACTGACTTTGGTGAAGATCACCACTCTGGAAACATTTGGTACTTTCTTCAGTTCACATTTGGTCAGATGGTTGGAAAGTTCTTGTTACAGCTTGTGTAATGTGTATGCACAGGTATCGTTCAAAATTTGTTACTGAATTATTAACAAAGTATTTGCAAGGTGGAAAGTAGTGCAGTCACTCTGTGATTTCAGCTATCCAACTGAGCAGAATTTAGATACAGTTCATAGCAACTAGTCTATAGTTCTTGTTGCTGATAATTAATATTTTTATAGCAAAAGAACCCTTATTTTTTACTCCAAGTGGATAAATATTTGGAAAAATAAAAATCAAAATATTGCCACTGAACAGTGGAACTGATGCCCAGAGAAGTTGTGGAGTCTCCCTCTTTGGAGACATTCAAAACCCCTGAGCAACCAGCTCTGACTGATGCTGTATGAGCAGGGGTATCTGGACACGATGATCTCCAAAGACCTCACCCAGCCTCAGCTGTTCTGTGGTTCTGTATCAGGTAAACATAACATCTCTTAGTACAAGGGAATGCAGGCTTTTCATTGCAAATTCATTGTTGATATTTGCAGGCTAAAATGCTAAAGGCTAGAGTCTTGAGCTCTAGCTTAGTTTAAATTTATAATACTGAGTCCAAGTCAAAAGAATACACAAGTATAAAGAACTGTAGACTTCACTCAGAAGGACTTGCAAATATTTGAGAAGGGAGCTGAATCATTTCACACTCACATCAGTGAAAAACTGAAGTAACTGTAGAGGGTGGAATCTGTTCGTCAGTGTCTTATGATAAGCAAGTAAATTATTTATTGCTTTTTTTAGATAGAAAAAAAATCAATACCAAGAATGTCGGGGGGGNTGCAGGGTTGCTAGCTCTTCCTCTTTCCACATTTTGCTCTGTAATTACATGGACAGTTAAGAGGTTTGCCATGAATGCTAGTCTGAGAAGAACAGATTGGTACAGCATATCTATTTTCTCAGCAGATAAACATGATTTTTTTCCTGGCGGGTGGTTTTGCAATTGTATTTGGACAGTCAGCTTTGCATATGGCTGCCAGAACACCTGCCACTCAAGAACATATTTATAGAAACTCTAAACTAATTAATTCCCTTAAACCTCCCAGTGGTTTTTAATGACATATGATAGTCTGTCCAGAGGGGATTACATCACTATTTTTCTGGAGCTAATTTGCTTATCTGCTTCCCTTTTTTCTTTCTACCTTTACTATCTTGCCACCTGCCTCTGAAGCAAAGATAACAAAACACTGTTCCTGGAGAGCAGGATGTCAAATCCCTCTCTTCTTTGGGACTGCAGGGCCTTGCTCTCTCTGCTGGAAGCTGCCTGACTCTACCTGGAGATCCCGGTTCTGGGATCCAGGTGAGACTTGAGCACAAAAACCTTTTTATGAAACAGTTTCAGAAGGCTCAGTGCTGGCAGCTCGCTTCCCCCAGCTTGAGCAAGCTCCTTTGTGACTTTTCTCACAGCAGGGTCTCTGGTACCCTCTCTCTCTTTATGTGGGTATCCCTCTACTCCTCTCTACTAAAACCACAACACCCACAAGAGAGAGCTCAAACTGCTGCCCCTCCCTCAGCAAGAAGGGCAAATGTGCTGTAGCTCTGTTGTTCGTCTGCATGGAACCTGTCGGAAGTCAATACCTCTGAAACCACTGTTACCCTGTCACATTTTGCAGAAATTGGCCACATTCAAGCAGTTATGAAGAGGTAAATTGAAAAGCAAGAACATGACTGCATAAAATCATTTCATGAGCATAACATGTGTTAGACTAAACCTGAGGAAGATCTGAACTTTCTTCCAAAGATGAGAAAGTATTGTCCACATCCTCTGTGATTTTTTTGGTTATCCAATGACTCTATGACGCCATGCCTATATTGTTCCTTCAATTTCTGGTCCAGTGTTTGAGAACATATTTCATTCCTAGGAGAACACCCTAGTTCTGCCTACACATGTGTTGTGAAATGAAGGGGCCCTCAAACTTTCTTTTTGGAGCTGTTTCATATTGCTTGATATAACTATAACTTTAGTAGGTTAATGGGAGGATCCGCATCATCAACTCCCCAGCCTAGTGATGATAAATAGGAATGAGAATATCTCAAATCTAGTCACATTTCTTGTTTATATGACTACAGAAAAGGATTTGTGAGTAGACGGAGGAGGAAAAAGTGGGGAACGTAAGGTCTTGAGCATTGCATGTGGTTTAGGTTGTGTCACAAATGCAATTGTGCTTTTTTCTACCTATTTTAATTTCTATTTCCGGTCTACTGATGCATACATACAACCAGATACTAACTGCATCCATAGGGAAACATTCATCCTGTATGAGGGCTTACATCCGGCATAAGTAAAGAATCAGTTTAGTCCTTTAAGAAGTTGGATCCACTGTCTTCCTCTACTTCAAACTTCATGTGTGCTTTTGCAATGCTACTACTCAGAATTCTCCAGTTTCCTACCTTGCCTGTAAAGAGGGAAGGTAAGGAGACAAAACCAGCCATGCAATGGATACCTTGAAATGAGTTGTTGTAAGGGTTTTCTTCATGTTCTCTGTGGCTTTAATTTCCTGGCTTTAAAGTGGGGATAACGATTCACTGATGAATACATTGCAGGCTGTGAGTTGCTCATGCAGTCCAACTACACTAGGTTTCTACCTTGCCTACTCATCACGCTTGGGCACTGTACAAGCAGTTTCTATGAGTTTTCTAGAATAGTCTCTTTTCTGAGGTATTTGGTTACTTGCAAAACACAATGAATAAATTAGGAAGATGTGCTGACTGAGCAGGTAGCAATAACATCAAGCTGTTTACTCACATAATAATGCTAAAATGTCTGAGACTATCCAGACATTGTTATATTATGTATGACTCTGGTTTAATTACATAATTATTTATTTCATTAATTATTTCATCAGATATATATTCAAATTATAGGATTTAACAAGCCTTAGTTAACATGGTCCTATTAGATGCAGTATCTAATGGGAATGTACCAGTTTCATCTCATTTTCACACCATAGCAAAGGCAGTTCATCGTCTTAATAACAAAACTGATGTTGGTAACAATACATTTGGCACCGAAATGCAAACAGAGTCACTTCTGTGTGAGAAAAAAAGTATTTACTGGATAACTAATACTGGTTGTAGAATTTTCAGATGGCAAGATCTTTTAGTGAGTAAATTAGGATTAAGATACTTGGCCTTATTTCTCAGTTCTATCTCAGATTTTCTGCATGATTTTGGACAAATGAAATGAAGATTTTGTGTTGTGTTGCTATATTTCTTAAACATTTCCTTACACGCCAGTGTGGTGATGTCACTTGTATAATTCTTGACCATGGGAAGCACCTTCAAAGACAGAAAGAGAAATCAGCAGAATGTTGATTTTTACCCTCTTACCAAACTGACTTAATTCACGAGACTATGAGAAACTGTTTACCCAATCACAGAAAGCCCATCAATCTAAACCCAGTGAACTTTTAAGGGAGAAAGATATCTTTACTTTAAACATCATTTTTTCCTCAGGAGTTTCCGTGAGCAGTGATACTTATCTGAGCAGTAGCGCAGATCTGAAGCTCTCATTCCTAGCTGGCATTCATCTTTATGCTATCTGTGTTTGTATGTCTTGACTACCCATAAAATTAAATTAAAAACATATCATGATTGATTTATTTTTTGGTGTCACTCCTTACTGTTTGGAATAGTGTACATACATCTGTTCTGCAACATTAACAGGAGGGTGTTTCCTGATATTTTTCTAGTCCTCAATGTCTGACTGTTCTATATAAACCCTGACTCAGCTGAGATACAAAATTTTCTTCCTAGATTAGGTACCAGCAAGTTTTTTTCCACAGAATACGACGTACTCCATTACTTTTGTTTCTCTCTTCTTCAGTAGATTAATTTTTCTTCCTTTGAATGTTAACTGAGAGATAAATTCTCATTTTAAATGTATTCATCCTGCGTACTGACGTTTTAAATAAATTTGTTGTCTTTATACTTGCCATCAGTTCACGTCATAAGGTAAGGCTCACTTGTGTTGATGATTGCTGAAGTAACTACTCTCTAGCTGCATACACAAAAGAAAAAGTTATTTCCACAATGTTCCATCAAGTCTTGCATCTCTGGAGCAGTATTGTGGATATTTCTCTAGTTGAGCATTAGGAAGTTAGTATCAGAGCCATGGTTGCAACTCTAGGCTGTTCGGACTCATTAGAATCCCCTCATATCCTTCAAATTCTCTGGAATGATTTAGCAGAACAGATTTTACTGAAAAAAGATCCAGTTGGCTGAAGAAAAGCCATCAGGTGAGTTCAATCTGGTTTTGTATTAGCCAGGTTTAAGCAATTTACATCAGGTTTATAGGTGTAAATAAGTATCTGAAGCTCCTGCTGAGTTTCAGCATTTGACTGAAAAATTTGAATTCATGTTTTGGCCACCCAGGCTAGAAGGTGAGAAGGAAGCTTTTATGTAGGATACTTATTTGACAGCTGGATCCTCATGTGTAAGCATGTTTAAAGGCATTTTCATCTGAATTGACTCTAAATCATAGATTCTAGAGTGCTTTGATTGGAAGGGACTTTAAAGACCATCTAATTCCAACTCCCCTCACTGTGGGCCAGAACACACACCATGGGGACACTTGCCACCCTCACAATAAAGAATTTCTTCCTAATAGCCAATCTAAACCTACTCTCTTTCAGTTTGGAGCCATTTCCTCTTGTCCTATAACTCCATGTCCTTGTAAAAAGTTCTGAAACATGAAGTTTAAAACCTTGAAAAAAGTGGAGCTTAAATACTAAAGCACTAGTGCCGCAATGCCTCTGGCGGGGGCACCAGGCATCTGCTCGCGGTTCCAGGGGCTGGCCGGCTGCTTTGGAGGCATGGGAGGGCTGGCGAAGGCCCAGCAAGGTTTCACCTAGTCCACCAATGTTACAGGCACGCCGAGGAAGGAGAGACAAACAGAGGGGCTTTCCCAGATGGTTTATTCAGGCACCAGGATCGTGCCAGGGAAGCGCTGGCACAGTGTGTTACAGTTACATATATACCAACATGAGGGGGTGGGGAAGGGTACAAACATCCTATGAGGTAGGAGTGCTGGGTTTGAGTTTGGTGGGCTTTGTATAGGATTGCAAAATACAGAGCCTTCCGGGGGGGAAACCNTCAAGTAAAATTCCTATTAATAGGGGATGAAGGGAAGGAACTGGAAAATTTCCAAAGAAACTATCCATCATCATGATCCAGAAAATAGACAGGTCAAAGCGATGTAGAAGAGTTACTTCATCTCTCATGCCCCCTTCTTAAAATCATACGCCCACCAACTGATTAAAAGGATGCTTAATCAGTTTTCAGCTAATTACCATATGGAGTGGGGAATAGGAGGTGGCAATAATATGAATATGCATTTGTATTGAATTTTTTGTGGATAAATAGACCTTGTAATGCTTTGTGACTTTGCTCTGCGTATTTGGAAGGTATTCCACGCAGCGCCCTTCCGTAATAAAAGCATACACTTTCTAACTTCGTTGTTAGAGAGCCTTTGTCCATCTCAGTTGGGTATTGATATTAGATCTATACCCATATCTTAATAAATCAGTCCCCCTCCAGCTCTCCGGTAGGAACTTTAAGGTCTCCCTGGAGCCATGTCTTCTCCAGGCTGAGGAACCCCAGCTCTTTCAGCCTGTCTTCATAAGGAGGGGTGTTCCAGCCCTCTGATCATCTTTGTGGCCCCCTGCAGACTCAACCCAACAGGTCCATGCTCTTCTTATGTCAGGGGCCCTACAGCTGAATGCAAATCCTTCTCTGTCCCCTGTCCTCCCGGACATGAAGATTTTAAGGAGGGGTTGACGTTTTTTGGGGGTGTCAGAGAATTTAATAGAATTTATGGATCCTGATGCTTACATATAGATATGCATAAATATAACAAAACTTAGGCCTTTCTTGCTTTATTACGAAAGCCTCTTCTATTAACTGTACAGGATGAGTTTTCTTGTGCAAGACAATATCTTGACTGAGTAGCTGCATCTGACTGGGTAGCTGGAGCATTGTCCTGAATAACCCAGTTAAATCAACTTCTGGCAGCATGCTCTGTCTACACCATACAACACAGGTAGAACAGAGCTGGGGAGAGCATGCTAAAATTTTCACAGGCTAAGACAGCACACTTAGAATGTTGAATGTAAGTAGAATTTTTAATTGTAGTCTTTAGCCAAATCAAGTATCGGTTCTGTAATTTCACAAAATAACCTTAGTTTTAATGAGTGCTTAAGCTAAGCATCAAGTTTGGGGAGTGTTTTAAACTTAAAAATGAATGTCATGATCTGGCTTCTTCATTCCTGCTATACATTGTGCATAGTAGTTCTTAATGTGCCTCTTCCCAATATGGTTTTATATTTATTCTGTTATCGTAGAGTATGGCAAGTAAAGATGCTGACTAAAATCTAAAATACTACAGAGAAAATTAAAACCATCAAAGTATTCATTAGGTGCCTTTTCAGCTTTATGAGTTGCCAAGTTAAGCTAGCTGGCAAAACCATGACTTAAGCAGTCAGAGTTGTCTCACTTTCTGAAGCTAGAATTTATCACAGATGAGGTTTTGGTGCAACAAAGAGTATTTTCTTGCCAGCTTCTCTCTCTTCTCATCAGCAGTCTACCAAAAAAGAACCCCTAATTGCTGTTTCGTTGGTGGTCTCGGGGCTGTCGAAAAACCAATAGGTTATTTCACATACTGATAGAAAGTCAGGGCTCTGTTTATTTTTGCAGATGGGGCTTGTTTCTATAGGCAAACAGATTTCAAAATATGAAAATTCTCTGAGAGAGAATACTTCCTTTTTCCACAGAGCTCTATTGCCAAGGTAACCTGACCACAAAGAGTACTTCAAAGAGATTGGATGGTGCTGTTTATTTGAAATAAAAGCACAATCAATAAGGATATCTAAACATGAAGTGGTGAGAATATATTGCTTTATGGTAAAGCAATTTTTATTTTGATACATTGAGAAACAGATGTAAAATAAAAACCCTCAGGGTCGACTTAATGAAATCTCTTAATGCCTGTGGGATCATTAGACTCAATTAAGTGTTTGACTGGCAGTTACACTTAGCCCTTAAGAGATGAACAGATCATGTTAACAAGCTGGACTACAAATGTGGGTGAACTTACCTCATATTGCTTCATGATGAACAGCTGAGCTACTGCAGAGCTCTCAGACAACAGAAAAGCATTCAAAGACTAATTTACTTCCAAAAGCATGTTTCAGCAACCAGCAGAAAAGAAATGCTGATGGAAAAATGTGTGACTTGTGGAAAAGACACAGAATTGTGCAAAACTTCCTACAGGGAGCAGGGCCCAAGGGAATCAGATTGCTCAGCTGGTTTGTTGACTCTAGGCAGATCAGCACATGTATGTCTCAGGATACTTGGTGTGAAAACTGCAACAATGTTTTTTCAAAGAAAAAAAAATTCAAAACTTGGAACAGAAGTGATTGTTTTTTCTGTCCCTGTGATGAGGAGACATCCAGATTTTGGGTTAAAATGGCATATTTGGTGAGAAACTTTATATAATTTTATTTGTTTGGGAAGCTGGCTGTCCCACCAACCAAAAAGTGTCTGAAATGTTCCTGTCTATCCAATGGGTTGTTCCTTGACATGAGGATTTTTGACAGAGTCTATCTTAGGTTGTTACCATTTGGCCAGTGAGAGTATCTCCTGACTGGTAACAGATGTGTCCTTGTCAGACACAAGCAGGCTAATAATTCCATTTCTCTGAAGTCTGTTTTAGAGAAGGCACTATGAAATCCAGAAAGAAAACAGCAATACAGCTGTCAGTGCCTTGAATGAAAATTACATGAATGAACTTTGACTGTATTTTGAGGAACCAGTCACTGAAACTACAAAACTTACTTTGAGCTGAAATGTTTGTGCCAAAAGCATAAGACGTTTTTTTAACTGAATCTTTTGTTATCTGTCTCAGAAACTGCATAGCCATGTTAAAGATCTTTAAATAACCATTGAATACTTCTGTTCTACCAGCAAAGTAACGTTGAACTTTTGATTGTCAAAAGCGTTTAGATAATGAAGACCCATTGATTCCCCCATAAAGGAATATGGGGGAAGAGAGATTCTCATTTCAGAATTTCAGTTCCTTCCATTTAAATCGCAGCAATAAAAGGAGCACTCACAAACTGCACATTGGAGATGGCTTAGTTTATACATTTTGGTGTATTGCTTTGCTTTTATTGGTGTATTGTATTGCTTTTATTTTGACTTAGTGGGAATGCTGTTAAGGGCAAAGTCTCGGTGGGATATGAGCTGCCTAAATGGATGCAGAGACCCTCTTAGGTGGGAGCAGGAGAGAAACGAAGTGGAAGGCGCAGGCAGGTGAGCAGGCAGGACCCTGGCAGGCACTCTGCTCCCCAAAAGAGCATGGACTGTGTGCTGCTAATCAAAACTCCTTGCATCCAAGTGGCAACTTTCAATCAAGCTCCAGGGGCACTGTAGCAGGCCTTGTGCTCAAAATTGTGACTACATTATGGACCCAGTGTGTCCAGGCTGCTAACAGCAGCATGCTTTCGTCAAAGAATAGCCACAAGGATGACTAAAGCACTCAAAAACATGCATTATGGTCAGACTCCAGTGGGTACAATCTGTTTATCCTAATAAAGACAGGGCTAAGGGGGGACTTAATCACAGTTTGGGGCTAACTACATGGGGAACAGCAATGTCATAATAAAGAGTTCATCAGCTTTGCACATGAATGTGTAAGGAAAGTTAATGTCTAGAAATGGGATATATATAGACTAGAAATCAGGTACAAATATTTAGCAGTGAGGTTAACCTTTGGAAGAACTTACTCTTACTGAAAAGTGTGATGAAATTTTTCATCCCTGCAATTTATTTTTTAACCCAGATCTAACAGAATTCAGGGAATCTCCATTAAGTGGGCTATACGAGATATCAGGCTAATGAATAGGAATGTCCCTTCTAACAATACTATGTGTGAATATATTCTGGTGGAAGCACAGAGAATTCTGCCTCTGTAAAAATCAAGAAACATATTCAAGTAACTGAACATAGATTTTGGCTAGAGGTAGTTGGGAATTTTTCACTGAAATGATATTGCAGAATGAAGTGCAATTTCCAAGGCAGGAAAAAATGCAGGATAGCATTTTTTAGGTGTCATACTTTTCTGATGGAGAATTAAAATTAAAATTGCTATTTTATGTTATGTTAGTTGACCTGAATATGAGTATTGATTTTGTTTTGACAGTGATCTAAACTATTTTACTTCAGATCAATATTAAATAAATATAATATAAAATAGTATTTTGTCATAGATAGATTTTACCTTTATAGAACTTGCATTCTTTTATAAGCTGAATTTTTGGTCAAACACATATTCACTAATGTATTTTTTTGAATAATAAGACTCACCTTAGCTAATGTGTGCTGATGATGGCTTTATTTTGGCCCTAATGCCTTCCTGCCAGCCTGCTGTGGAGACAGAAGGCAAAACTGGATTGCGAGAATAAGAAGATGGAATTTAACACTGAAACACGACTGAGTAACCAAACCACTTATTTCTAAGAAATTCAGATGTTTTAACTGAATATGTCAAAATGGGTCCTCTTGACATTTCTGAACGCATTTTTGTTTCTTGGAGTTTGTTCAATGTTCTTATTGTGCATCAGAATGAATCCAAGTTTGCAGGGGTTTGACTCTGCATTTTGCACAGATTCTGTTTTCAGATTCATTTTTGAAACTTTGTCATAGAAGACTAGAGCTCATGGCAATACCAGGTCTACCATGGTTATGTTTTTTCTTTATTAAAAAACAACTTTTCTGGATGGAAGGGATGTTGATTCTATATAGAGACATATAAAAGCTGAATAAATAGGTGAACTTTGAAGGCTGAGCTGCCATAAGCAAATCACATGGAACCCAAAATTCTGAAATACCTTGTCTCATCTGCCCTAAAGCATTTCCCCTGGAAGGGAACACTCAGCTTTCAGTATTAACCATTTCTGCTCCCAGCTTTCAGTATTAACCATTTCTGCTCTAACTGAAAATTCAAACAATTCCATTCAAAATGTCTTCATTTCATTTTCCTTGAAAACATTGTAGGTACCTGCAGGCTTGGCAGTCTCCCCAGGAATTAAGGCAGAGTTTACTGCATTTTAGGGAACACGGAACATTAAGTGTTATTGGGTTTTCACAAAGCACTTCTCAAAACAGAGACTGGTACTAAAACTGTGAAGTGTAGAGACCCAGATGGTGGATAACAGAAATATGAAGAGAGAGAGAAGAAAGAAGTTGTAGAATAACTGTGTGTTATGGCAACAAAGCCTCACACAGCCACTTGCTCACTCACCACCCATGGGACTGGGGAGAGAACTGGAAGAGTAAAAGTGAGATAATTCATGGGTTGAGATAAAGGTAGTCTAATAGGGAAAGCAAAAGACAAGCACACAAGCAAAGAAAAACAAGGAATTAGTTCCCTGCTTCCCATGGGCAGGAAGGTGCTCAGCCATCTCCAGGAGAGCAGGGCCCCATCACATGTAATGGTGACTTGGGAAGACAAACACCAACGCTCCAAATGTCCCCCTCCTTCTCCTTCTTCTCTCCAATTTTGTAGGGAGCATGATATCATATGTCACAGGAATATCCCTGTGGTCAGTTGGGGTCCTGGCTGTGTCTCCTCCCACCTTCCCAGGCACCCCCAAACTTCCTCACCGGCGTGGCCATATAAAAAGAAGAAAAGGGCCTGGCTCTGTGCAAGGCCTGCTCAGCATTAACAAAAACATCTCTGTGTTATTGACCCTGTGTTCAGCACAAATCCAAAACACAGCCCCATGCCAGGCACGGGGAAGAAAATTAACCCTGCTCCAGCCAAAACCAGCACACTGTATTATATATAAAATTACACCGAAGAGTAGTGATGATGGTGGAAGACATGGCATAAGGAAAAGTCTTATTAGAATTAGTTAAGAAATAGAAAACGTGAGTTTTGGAATAAATTAACATCACTAATATCTATTCCCTGGAGGAAATAATTCCTTTTCTTTCTTTTATTTATCTCTCTTTTTTCTACTTTTCCATTTTTTTTGATGATTTCAACAAAATTTAAAATGGTGAAAAATTTAAAAATTCTATTTTCAACACAAATCATATGACATTTCTATTGACTCTGTTGTTCCTAGAAGTGGATTTGGTGAGGACAGTTCTAATCTGAAGAAAATTCTAAATTTTCAATTTTTTTTTCTTTTAACCTGATCAGTGTGACAGATTTTTAAATATTTTGTGCAGGAAAGCATTCTGATTTTTTTAAATTTTAAATTGCCTTTCTTATAATGAATTATTTAAATGTAAAATTAATGTTAAAGCCCCATTTTTTTTTTTTTTTCAATTTTAGGAAAGATCACTGGTGGGGTGCATTTTGGAACATTTTGATCTAGTTCTCGTTCAAGTTCTTGTTCAAAAAGTGTTCCTTTAAATTCCCAAAGATCTAGTCAGTCTTTAATTCTGTTCCAAAACTTATTTTAAAAAGCGTATTTTTGAGGTTCCAACAGAAAGCAATGCACAGAATGCAAATGTAGAACAATTTAGTGTGGAGAAAAAACATATCAATCAACTTACTTGACAGGTTACAATTTTCAATATGTCTGGTCATATCCTTGGTCTTATTTTTCCTAAGATACTGTGGACTATTATGTAGTGTCCTGTGGTTATTTGGTAAGCAGCTCAGGTCACTACTTTTCATTCATTTAGAGGTTGGTTTTGTGGTTTTTTTTTGGTTGTGTTTTTGTTATTTTGGTTTTTTTTTGTTTTTTTTTGGTTTTTTTATGGTTGAACTATTGAAGTAAAGAATATTAATTAGGGATTCCTCTGTTTCTTCTGCTTGTGAATCATTCATGAATTAGTCCTGATTTCTGTGAATGCCATTTTTATTTGTCAGTAGTCTCTGAATGTTTTCAATGAATAACTTACACCTGAAAAATGTTTTTGAGGACTGTTTGCCTTGAGATTATTCATTATTGATGTTGAACTATGAGAAATATGACATAGTTTAAGCAACTTGGCTAAAAGACCAGAATATTTTAATTATGGAAAAAACAAACATAAACTTTTCCCCTAAGAAAAGAAAAACAAAATAAAACCAAAACCAAACCAAAAAACTCACCAAAAAAATGAATCTGGTAAAATGCTTCAGTCCAATAGACTCACAGAAGGGTGAACAGTGTACATCTGGTCTCAGAACATTTTCTGTGAAGAATTGTTAACTTTGTCATAAAGAAAATTTCATCTTATTGATCGAATAAATTGTTATAAATCATCTATCATGGTAAATTTTATTTAATGAGAGCATGTAAAATATGTAAATATATTTTTATAATTTTATTCATACACCCTCTTTTGCGTGATAGTGTTGATTTAAAACTCCACTGAGGTCCCCTTTGGTGTTTACATTTGCTTGCTCCTGTTGATTTGTGCCTAATTATTCATTCAAATGTGCATTATTCAAATGATGGCCTATTGTTTCCATTTCTGCTTTACTTTCTTCCTTTACAGTTAATAGCACCATGACAGTTTTGCCAATGGAGAAGTTAGGCACGTTTAAATCTCCTGCGTCAGAATGTCACTTCCCTGTCCTCATCCTATCCCTCCAAATGCAAAACAAAAGCAGCAGCTGTTTGGATCCAAACTTTAATTTCTAAAATACAAGAAATAATGTGACTTCAGAATTAATCTGTCCAGCAGAGAAGAGGTTGGGAATATTTCCTGTCAGCTGATTTCAAATGTTGTAACTATTAAAAAAACCCCACAAATCCCAGTTACAAGTTCATAAATAGTTCTAGTGTTGAAACCTGTTGCATATAGGGTCTGCTTCAGCCTCCTGAGATGTGACCCATTGATTTTCAAAAGCTCTGAGTGCTCTAGTAGGTTCAGACTGCATGCTATTATCTATCAAGCTCTGCCAAGATACACACACACACAGAGCTTGTATCCAAGAACAAATCTTTGACTGTTGACACTAGAAAACAACTCTCCAAAAGATTAAAAAAAAACCTAAGCACATTCTAGACATGCAAAGCATTTGCTAGATATCAGATGTTTTGAAAATGTTTTGAAGGATGTCCTTTCTGTGATTTATTATTTATTGGAGAATTGTATTGGAAATACCTATTGTGGGAAATAAATAACTTTCAAGTTATATGAAAAAGGGTTGTATTTTCTTGGTAAGGATTGAATCACAGTGGGTATGGATTTTTCAAAAGTTCTGATCATTTACAGTTCCACCAGAAATCAATGGAAACTGAGCTGCTCAGCTCCTCTGTAAAATCAGACTCTTTAGGAATCACAATAGTAATAGTAATTACGCTATCAAGGACAAAATTACTAGACCTATAAATTCTTTTGTTTCACTGTTATTCTCTGAAAAGTGATTTACAAAAAAACCCGATGTCTTGGAAATTTCCATTTGTCCACAACTCAGTGACTTTGTAGTTTACTTGCTCCTTTTCAAGGGAAGATCACATTGCTGCTATAGCAGACACCTGAAAATTAATATGTCCTTTCACCTTCTTTTTTTTCTCACATGTACTGTCAATAGAAGTTTTGGGGAATCAGATTCTGTCTCCTGGTTCTACCCGGTATCACTGTCCTGTTACAGGGGAAAAGAAATAAAGGGCTATAGTTAATGGCACAATAAATATGGCAATTTCATGCTTTGGTAAAAAAAAAAAAAAATGAATACTGTGCTAAAGATGTAAGCAAGGTAAAACAATACATTACAGTATTTGTAATATACATGGTGTAATTCTGCCATCCTCTCCAGAAGTGATGAGGCAATAGCTAAACCCTTCAGTCTAATCCTGGGTGTTGGTGTTCACCAGAGATTTGGGTCAGGAGAAGATTATCTAGAGAAAAGTGAAGAAAAACATTAATTGGAACATTCTGAGGGAAATGGGTTGGTTAGTTGCTGCACATTGGAGCAGCTGCCAGGAGGACCATGCAGGTGGAGCCACTCCTACCTGGAGAGAGGAAGTTTACCAGATCATCTCTTTGGATCTTTTCCAGCCCTGTGCTCACTGATCTCATGGTTACTGTAGAAAAGCCTTCCATGGATCTTTTTGGCTTGAACATAAATGTTGGGAAGAAGATTCAACAGAGGTAAGAGGAGCAAAATCTGTTCCTCATCTGAACCTCACTTCTCATCCATTCTTGCTGCCATAAGCTTGCTGCTCCGAGTTTGCTGCTCCTGAGCAAGAACATTTTCTCCCTTTGCTTCATTTTCTCATCAGAAGTTTTTAAAGGTTCTGGCATATCCTTGATATTTTTCTGATTTGTTTTCTATTAAAAAGAAATAGAAAGAACTCCTAAATATGGACACGAGAACTAGTTTCTGTACTGCTCTGAAGTGCTAACATCAGCTCTGTTCAGTTGGTCCTGTTTCAAAATCAGTTCTGACAGAGCTGTTCAGTGTTTACTCACTTGCAGACTGTGAAGGAAAACAATTGTGTGTGAAAACAGACTTTCTGGCAACTGTGGAAGATCTTTTGCAAAACAAAACAAAAGGGGGTTTCCTATCCCAAGAGGTTTCAGACTAGCTCCTATTCTGAACAGGAATGTAATGCTGAAGTTCTCAAAAATGTTTCTAAATTACTAACCTAGGCAGGGGAAAGGACTGGCTCAGCAGAATTTTGTCTTAATTTCCTAGGAACTCAGAGCACAGTACCCTTTTCACATCAAACCTCCAAGTGTTTCACTGTTTCAAAGCAGTCCTTTTGAACTAGAATACCTCAACAGTAAAAATAATAATAAACAACTTTTAGAAGTGAGGATCCTTGTTGAAACGGAATTCTTTGCTTGCAAACGGTTTCAGTTTTGATGAGCTAACAAAAAGTTTGTTGAACTCTCTGACTTTGTACCTAATCCTGGAAACTTGTTTCAGTAAAATAGTAGACCCTAACACAAGCTGATGTACAGGCGCCCTCTTGACAACACATGGATTTGTCACCTCATTCATTTCAGTGGATGTCTTGCCAGCAGGATGTTAATTTCCAGATTTTTGTTGCAAATTACAGTTCTCCAATGTCAGCTTTAACCCTGCCTCTGTCCTTTTGTATTATCTCTCTTCTTTTTAATTAGGTGGTGCAATTTATTCCCCTTAAATCAGTGTGATGTGGTAAAAGGTCTATACTCAGTGCCAACATGTTGTTAGTAGAATTGCATTTGATTCCAAATAAATTGTGTTGTCCTTTCCTTGTGATGGTCCAGCCCATGATAGTTCAGACAACATCTTTGCTGACTTCTTGCTTTGTTATGACAGCTTGTTTGTCCCTCTCAGAGACAGATACCAACCTTTTTCTCATCCCTGGTTATTTCACGGCATTTTCAAATTTAGATGGCAGCTGTGTTAAATACACACAGAACCTCTTTGGGCCATTATCAGAGAGACCTCTCCCTCTGTGCAGTCGTACTTGTTAAATCAGGTTAATTGCACTTGTCTCTGGGCTTGGCCTGCAATTCTTTGCATATTTGGTTCATCTCAGGAAGCATGCAAATGTTACAGAAAATCTCATTCTTAACTAGCATTAATACAGAACATTGTTTTACTGCCCTGTTTACAGGACACTCTTATTTCTTATTGAATCAACTGATAAGAAGAAAGGGAACAGGAGAAAGACAACATAATGCTTGAACATTATTTCACCACAAAGAATGCATTAAACAAAAAATCCCAGCAACAGATGGCTTAGAAATAGTATGGGGATGTGACTCTGGGGATGGTCTATCTCTTTTAAGGAGGGCTATCTTGAAGAAGCTGGAATCAATTATATGTTCTGCCCAAAAGTGGAATTAAGATGAAGCTCAATAGCAGCAAGTATCCAACATGAAAGCAAATAAATTTATGAATTTTTTTCAGTATTTCACATCCCATTTTATGACAGGTTGTGTTATAGTGTCATGTTGAATATAAAGGCAATATCATTTAATACACAGTGACTTGGAAGGAGGGAAGAAATGGAGAACCATGTTGTAAGTCCTAAACAAGACCATTTTGTTACTAAGAATTGAAATAGATACCATGAAGTTATTAGAAGTAATTCACTGAGTTAAAATAAATGTGAAAACTTGCTGGATTTGGACCTCGCAGGTTGCTAGCTTGGAAATGTGCATAATATGATTTACATATAACCACTGTGTTTCTGCCAGTTTGATTGGAAAACTGCATATAATACCTCTAATTACAAAGTGAGATTGCTAAGAGAAAATCTTGCTGAGTTCTATTGTGATAGATATTGGGATAGTGAAACAAATGCAACTGTAGCCCGTATAAATGACAAAATAAATGAATAAACTCTTTCCAGTGGAAATTATAATGCTGTTAAACAAATGAGATTAAATCCTGAAAGCAACTAACACATAAAAATTGTCAATTCTGAAGTTCCAATCAAAGTAAGGAAACTGGACTGAAACTACTGGAACAGTCTGAAAATGCATTTAGTGAATATGGAAGCTGCCTTTTATTTTAGACCTGTGTGTGAATTGTTCTAAAATGGACCATCTGGTACAATAATATGCCTTGTTTCTTTGTTTGGCACCTCTCATTCCTGTAATTGTTAAACAGCACCCATCTCGACTGATGAAGCATAAGACAATCTATTATCTCTGCCCCTGGAGCCTGGCAGGGACATTGTGTGGGCCTATCTGAAATAACTCCTTTATCAGCTCCAGGAGAGACTTCCCAGAAAGCAAATCATTGTGGACTGAATCAGTGATGCCTTCACTTAGCAGAAGAAAACCAGCTGTGCATAGATCATGATGAGAAGATTCCTGGTTAACAGTGTGTGTTGAAGAAGATCCATGCTTTTTTAAACCTGTTCCCACAACTTGTGGCCAAGTGTTTATAGGAGGCACATTGCTTTCTAAGATGTTTTCACTTCTTTCCTAGCCCAATAATCTGTTATCATGCAATAGAATGTGTTGGATCCCAATGTTATAAATACCTGGGGAGATGGCCAAATGCACCATTCTTATATTGATGTAATTCTTATCTAGAAAAGCATTTCCAGATTTAGTTCATAAGTGAGGGGAGAAACGAGAAAGATTTGTTTTTCAACAACCCCTAATTAGTATAAATAGAACTGTGAAATTTTAGAAGTCTCAGGACAAATGGGGTGTGAAACTTTCTCTCCCATTTCATACTTTCTCTATTATTTACTCAAACCTAGGGGGGGTTAACATGATAAGGCTAATTTTTCATTAGAATTCCACCATGGACTAGGTTGAAATTTAGACCAAATACTGAGATTTTCAGGCATGTCAGATTTTAAGTCAATTGTTAAAAAAAACTGGCTGGAAAGCCACAGTTACCCAGGCTCCAATAAAGTGCTCAAGCTGGAAAGGTGCAAGAATTGTGATGCTGATGGTGGTGGGAGTGGGCTTGCCTTCTATCAATCCTTCACCAATTTTTGCAGACTTCATCCAGCATCCAGGCTGCTTTGGCAACTCAGGGCTTCAAAACTGGGTTAGACAACCCTCCACACATTATTAGTTCAAAGAAGATGCACATAGTTCTGGCAAGGAGCCCTTTAGGACTGATGTGTTTNAAATCCGTGGGCATCTGAGATTTTAGGAGACAAGCAAGTGCTTTGAGAGTGCCTTTTGAACTTGAGTTATAATGTAGGTACCTCTGAGTTATATTTCTGGAAATGGCTCATATCAAGTATGTAACTGAATCAGACCCTATTTAACTGAAAAACTAAGTATAAAAGCACCAAGGGTTCATCTTACAGCAACTCCAATTAATGATCCAAGACAATTATGCTTAGTTACAAACCATTATAAAGAAGATGCAAAACAGCTGTTATATTCAGTCACATAGAATAGTGTTATTTAACATGTGACCCGGCGGCATATATTATCTAGTGCAGATGTTTTCAATTGAAATAAGCCCATAAAACTTGCCATCTCCTGGCACAACTGGTAGAATGTTATTTCTGCAAGAAAAAATAAATTCTGAACAGACATTTCATCTGTCACAGCCATGATCCATAAAACCGGAAAATTTTTGTCTGAAAACCTGCCTAACTGAAAAGGAATGAGAACAAAGTGCATTTTTCACCTTTATCTTTTATTTCTAAATGTCTCTGACACATTAACATATACAGGTGTTGGATTTCTTTATATAGTAAGAGATCAAACCCTGCCAATTTTGTTGCAACTGTTTTTAAATAAAACTTCCTCTGAAAAATTATGTGACTATAAATATGAGAGCTTTGTTCCTCACCTATGTGAACCAACTTGATGTGTAATTAGTGTGATATTATATAAAGGGCAAACGATTAATTAAATTGCTATTAGGTTTTTCATTTGCTTCATGCTTTCTCTCTGGCTTTCTCTTCCATAGACTAACCCATTGTGCAGTGGATCGCTCATAAAAGTGGCTGCATTTCTGAGGGAGTGAGTAGTGTTCTGCATCAAAATTGTTTTTCCCATGTCATGGAATCTCAAATAAAGATAGTGTTTAAATGTTGAAGAGTCACTTTTAATTATAGGAAGGAATAATGCTATGTACTTGAAATGACTGATTATATTTTAGTAGGCAATTGTTTTACTATAAAATAGCAATAGTGATCTATTTAAATACATCACCAGTTAAATATCAGGAATCTTTTGCTCTTAATGATTTTGTTTCATCCCACTGAAATGCTAAGCAGCTATGTTACAATACAGCCAGCTCCTTTTCAGTAATAAAGATGTTTCAATGTGCTAACTGCTAAATTCCTGAATTTGTGACTTAAATTAGGATGTCTGAGAACACAGGAGACAATCAGCTAAAAAAAAAAATATTAGAGGAGAGATTCTAATGACTAAACAGATACCTATATGTGTGCAAGGAAAAGCAGGGAATGTCTGTATATCACAATGTAATGCACATGTTCTCTTGCTGACACTGCTGGCCCCAGCCTGAATTGCCACCCTGTGACGGTCTATGAAAATGTCAGTGCTCAGCCCAGTGCCTCCCACCTTGTCTTTTATTTGGAGCATTGTTTGGCTGTCTGTCACTAAGGGAAGTGCGCAGCAGGCTTCAACAGGAATTTTCAAACCTCAAGTTGCACTGTAGCTTGACTACCTTGGGAAGTTATCAATTAGGTTTTGGTCCAGACTGGCATAAAACTGATTATTAATGTCCTGGTGGCACTATCCTGGGGTTTTGGAACAACTGAGACAATTTTTAGTTGAAATTTTTGGATGAGTTTTGGAAGTGTGAAACATGGGAGGGCTTGTTGGAGAAAGATACTTGAATGGTTAATTTAGGTACAACACAGCTCCTCTATCTAAACTTTTGCTGTATCTCTCTGCTTCAGGTCAGGAACAGGTACTGAAATAAGTAGTGTTAGAAGCCCTTATACACAGCAGTGCTATATAAATATGAGTAAGAACTGCAGGTCAGGTTGGAAATTCCCATAGATCTGTATCTGACATTGCTTTCACCTCAACATGTGTGACAAGAATTTAGATGTGACATGTCCTTGGGTTGCAGAGAAAAAGAAGAGTGAGTGTGAAGCAAGACAAATCTAGAGGCACTACAAAACCAAAAGTCTTCTCTGGTTGTTTGCTTGAGGCTGGGAGATAAATCCAAAGATCCTTAATCCTGGAGTTTTCCTATATGATGTTTCCATTTGTTGGGCAATGGGTTGTCAAAGTCCTCTATATTCATTTACCCGCATTCAAAGTTCCCTGATGGAAAGGGAAAGCATATTTAAGACACCTCTTTTGGAATAAGATCTGAGGAGGATGAATGCTCAGCTTTCCTCCATTGAACAAAAAAGTGTATTTTTGGTGAATGCGATGCAAATTGTAAGCAAGTCTCAAGCCTTTATTCCTAGTACTAAGTGACCTTCATATACGTTGGTTTTGAAGGACAAATTTGTAGTGTGCTGTTTCCTTTCTTTGCAGTGGGAATAATGTAGCTTTTTCTACCTAACAGACATGTTTGGATAATTGCCGAGATGCCACATTGATGTGTCACCACAGAGAAATCACGACAAATAATTTAAAAAGCCTGAAGATACATTATTCCTAACTCAGAAATAGCAATTATTTTTAAAATATTAGGGCTTATCAGTTCAATGTCATGTAAAAATGTCTCTGTTAGAGGCATGCTCAGAAGATATTTTTCATAAGGTATTTGCAATTATACCCACTGAAGAGCAGAGCTGCTTTTCCTGGGCAGGCATGAGTAGCCAAGATTGTCACACAAATTTCTTCCCTCTTCTCACCACCTTCTTTGGGATGCAACATTTTTCCAAGGGTATATCAAGAACACTTGATCATTTGCAGTTTCCCATATCAAATGCGCTACCAGTGACACAGGAGCTGTTGACTTTTAGTACAAAGATTTAACAATAGTTTCCCTTCTCCTGGAGTTTACTTGAACAGATAACAAATTGGTTAATGAAACGTTGTCAGGATAGATACAGTTTTGCATCTCAGCATGAGGGAAAAGGATAAGGTAAATCACTTACCTTGCTAGCTTACATGTCCATATCTAGGCTGATGGGCAGAAAGCTGACTTGGATTTTCTGATAAATGGACTGTCTGCTGAGCTGGTTTGTTGGTGGTTTGTTTTTTGTTTTGTTTTGGTTTTTTTTTGGTGGGGGGAAAGGGTTATTACACTAAAATTTAAAAAAAAAAAGTAATCCTTTAATTACTATCTGGGGTATTGGTAGAAGCAGCATGTCCTGTGTGTGGATATTAAGGGCTTGTGCTGGGAATGAAATCCAACATTGTGGCTTTCTCCTGTAGCTGTTTGACTACAGGACCTTTGCCAGTGCAGTGTATCTGCCTACAACCTCATTTGATATCCACACTTCGATGTGTCATCCCTCCTGCAGCTCTACCCCACAGACAGATTTAGCAGGGACAAAGAGGTGACTGCCCCTGTGTTCCCACCTGAACTGGACTTTGTCTTGTGCACGTGTCAGGGGCAAGGTCATGTTGCAGAACATTTCTGTCTGCTGGGAAAGAGAGTTCCCACCCTGTTGGGTAATTGCCTGAACTGGTGTCATTCTTCTGGGGGAATCTGATCCAGGCTACCAGCTACTCAGCAGCTCTGCTGTCATCATCAGGGGACCATAAGCCCTCCTGCTTAAAGGTAGCAGAGACCTTTTCCAGGGCATCCTCCCAGTGGATTGTGGTGGCATTTCAGAGATTTCCTACTGAAATACACTTGTGAGCCAAGCCCTCCATTTTTGACAAAAAGGAAGAAATAAGACAAACTCCAGAGGGTGGCTTCTATTGCTTAGGAACGGTTTTGCTCATCTTCTTTACTCATAAAACAGACCTGGATTTTTCTCTCTATTTTTTTTTTTTTTT
>VYZT01010667.1:0-21387 GCA_013400735.1 Pomatostomus ruficeps
TTTGTTTGTTTGTTTTTAATAAACAGAAATGTACTTAACTATAATCAGAAAACAAAATATAGATCCATCACATGACACACATGTTCATGGTTCTTTTCACCTATTTTTCCTTCTGACCATTATATATCAGTTGAACAAGGTCCTCCCCTTTTGATCCTATTTCATATGGGGCTGTCTGGAAGAGTGGTTGGGTATTTCAGTCATGTATAGTTGACACAGTAAGGCATATTTCATTTCACTTTCTAAAGGCCTTATAATTATCAGAAGATATTATAAATTAGATATTTTCATTAATTATGTGGGACACAACCTGATTACTATAATGCTGCTCTTTTTAATTCTGTAGGTACCAATTAAAAGGCATTTCCTTCTCTGTGCTTATATTTAAACTGAAAATAAGTCCCTCCCAAATTTCTTTACTGATGCAGCTGTTTGCATGATACACTCAGTTCACTAGCAAAATAGAGAAAAAACACCAACAATCTTAATGATTTTTACATTCTTTTTCTCCATTTCATTCCCAATAGTGGCACATTTTTCTATTTGTCCAAAAAGCCTTAGTAAACCAGGTGTTTCTTTTCACATATGTAGTAAATTCCTGCTGTTGTTTTAAGAAGTGTAGTTATCAGAGATCAGACTACAGTCTATGCTTCTTGGACTGAATTTCAAACATTTCAGGATGACAATTTAACCATTCATTTTGTGTAAGAATAGAGAAACTGTATCTAAGACTGAGATTTTCTACACTTTGAAAAGTTTATGATAGTTTTCAATAGGTTTTCTCTGGTGAACCTATCCATTCATAATTTCATAAAAGTAAAGTTGCTTAAGACATTTGTAAGCAAGTTATTTCTGTTCTTGAATAAGAATTTTTCCCTACATCCCTAGTTACTTCTATTTGGAAATTAAACTACCATATTACATTTAAAAATGTAGCGGGTAAGTGTATAAATTTAGACTTACGCAAAGTTTAATTATGTAAGTAGTTTCCTTGAACAGACACTGATTTTAGTACCTGTTCTAGTAGCATTAAAAAGCTTAAAAGAAACTAATGAAATAGGTTTCATATATCTCAGAGTCTAAGAACCATAGCAGGAATGTATTTTTTAACCAAACCTTTTCTATGCTTTTGTGTTTTGGTTTTTTTTTTAAGGAAGGTAAAAACCTTGAACACTCAATCAAAATTTTTTCTCTCATCTCTAAAACAAGAAAAAATATAATTAGTTTAGTTATGTTTAATGTATTTACATTGTAAAAATAGATTAATGGACTTCTAGATAATAACTGCCATATTTTGGATCGTTTGCTGAAGCACATGAATTTTTTCTGGGGGTTTGGAGTTTTCCATATTAGTCAGGCTATCCACTGACTGCTGCATACCAGGTTATGTTTAGCTGGTCTTTCAGTATTCTGTTACTCTTAGAAACAGCATTAGCACGTACTAAACATGATATCTGACTTTTCCTCTGAATTATGACTTACCTTAAAGTAATATTCATGATCTTGCCATGCCAAGCTTCCTGCTGATTACCTTCAGTTTTGACTGTGAATTCTTCCTGCATCATTATTTACCAAACACATTTTAATAGTACATAAGCTACCAGGACATTATTGAAATGTAAAAACCTGCAGCTACGTATCAGTTAAAAACAGCATAAGGTGAAATTTCCATATAACAGATGTGTTGAGAGGGTAAGGAGAGGTTATTCAGGATATCTTTTTCTTTGCCTTACTGCATTTACACAGTATTTGGAGCAGAGATGTATCCTTCCGACATATCCTGAAAGAAACTTCTATCAGTATCTAGGTATTGTAAAGCCTTGCTGTCTGTGCCCCTCTATTACCTCCCTGGGAGGCTTATTCCAAAGTTTGACAGCTCCTCACACGAAGAAATTTTTCCTAAGAGCCAATCTAAACCTCCTCCAGTATAATTTGAGAAAATTTCGTCTTGTCCTATCTCTTGTGACCTGGGAGAAGAGACCAGCATCCACCTCACTACAACTTCCTTTCAAGCAGCTGTAGAGAGTGATAAGGTCTCCCTTGTGCCTCCTTTTCTCCAGGCTAAACACCCTCAGCTCCCTCAGCTGCTCCTCATCAGACTTGTGCTCCAGACCCTTCCCCAGCTCCATTGCCCTTCTCTGGACACACTCCAGCACCCCAATGTCTTTATTGTAGTTAGACGCCCAGAACTGAACACAGGATTGGAGGTGTGGCCTCACCAGTGCTAAGGGCAGAGGTACAATCACCACCCTGGTCCTGCTGGTCACACTGTTTCTGATACAGGCCAGGATGCCATTGACCTTCTTGGACATCTGGGCCCACTGCTGGATTGTGCTGAGCCACTGTCCAACCAACGCCTCCAGGTCCTTTTCCACCAGGAGCCTTTCCAGCCACTTCCCCAAGTTCCAGTGAACTGAATGGTGATGATAAGAGGCAAAAAAAACCCCAAAAAACAAAAACAGAGGAAGTGGGCAAGACAAAGGGATTCAAAGTATTATGCTACAAGAGAGATACTGTGCTACTGGGAAGGGAAATACATATGCTATTTTGGTAAACAAAGACTTCATCTAGGAAGCCCACTATCTAACTTTCCTTTTAGTACAAATCTATTTTATTTTTTAATGTTCGATCCATGGCCCCTTTTTCCATCCTACCTTTTATCATCCTAAAATTATTCTGGGAAAGTGTATATAAATCCAGGATGATATGGGTCTGTGCACAAATCTGTCTTTCCGAAGTGTAGTTTTCAAGCACTCATTCTATCAAATTTCTGCCTCTCGACTCTAGAGGTATCCACAAGAAATGCAAGAAATTGCTTTAATTATCATAAGCTAATGTTGCTTTACAAAGAGTATTTCTTCAACAGCAGTAATCTAATTCTTAAAATTTCAGATATAATTTCTAAGTTTGGTCAGTGAGGGAAATTATTTTACACTTTTTCCAGGCTCTGTTTACTGGAAAAGCTATAGGGTAATCTAGTTTTGCAGCACCTTCTTCAGTGTGTGATAGCACATTGTTGTTTACATGCCTTGTTTTTCCATTACGAATACTACCTCTGCTCCCCACATAGAGCCTTAGATAAATTGCTTGACCAAAGGTTTGTATGGGCCTAGAAGAGCCTTAGATAAATGTGTCATGTATCATGAAGTGTTAAGCCTGATAACTGCACGTTAATTCTGTTTGTTTTGAGCTGCTGCATATAGCCTTAAAACCATTCTAATTTCAATTGTCTTTGGATTATATTTGTTTGTGTCTCATGTCTACCCTGCTGTTTGTAAGACTACCTGCCATTTTGAACAAGGATGTTATAATGATCTTGCTATTAGCCCAATAATTTTCTCTCAGACATAAATTCCAATGCTGCATATTATCCGCTTTGTGCCAGCACTCTGGAAATGGTTTACAGACAATAGTGATTTTGTAGCCCTCTAATCCAAGAATAAATTAATGTGTAGTCTGCACAATGTCAGCACAGGAGTTGGCAGGCTTAGTAGATTCTGCTGCATTTCAGCCATTTTTTGGCTAGGGTAGTACATAGAAGGTCCAATTAAGAGATTTTCTAAATGTGTACAAATAATTACACTAACAGCCCCCTTTTCCATCATCCTCAGTATTTCACTCTTCCAATCTTTTTAAAGATCAGACTTTTTTCTTAATTTTTGTACAGTCATTTGCATAACAGTCTGAAAGATCTATGGTTCGAATCAAGAAGCTGCTAGCAAAGAGCTTTGCCATCAATATTTAGATACACTTGAAAAATAGCTTGAAATTTATCAGCAATTTTAGCATTCTAAAAGAACACATTTACTTCTGAATCAGATCAGATTGAGATATCTCTGTTAGGTAAAAGCTTTCAGTTAGTGGATAAATATTACACAGATTTATAGAAAATTATGTAAAAAGTGAAGATATAACTATAAGCATTAAGATCCTACAAACAAACAAGCTTCCTGAAGTTAATGATGTCTGCCATATAACTTGTACATTTAGGAAAGAATATGGAATTCTGGGACAAAAACGCATTTGTTCCTCTTCCTGTTATTTATTTAGGGAGTTCTGAAGATAAACTGTTCATGTCTAATTATAACATTTGTCATAGCTACATCCAAAGACTTCATGCTGTTAAACTACCGATTCATCTTTGTATCAAAATCTAAAGCAAACCTAAATAGCAAATGAAGATAAATGAACTTATTAAGTCACAGACACTTCTAGCACGTAGGTAAACAGTCAACACGTAATTTTCAAGGTCTCGTAACAGCCCCTGCCCAGAGGCTGCAAACTCCGTTGAAATTTATTTTATAACTATGGATTAAAAACTCTGAAAAAAATTGACAGTATTTAATGTGAACAAATATTTGACAGGCAAAGTAGGTTGCAAACTGAATGCCTTATGCAGAATCTGAAAATGAGGAGCATGTAAAGTCTGTTTTGCAGAGATGGCTAATGAGGACAAGTATAAAAGTCCATCTAAGAATAAGACTGATGCACAGGTTACCCCAAAGAAAGAAAGACAGGAACTCAGGACAGCCCTGTCTCAAGGCATAGGCATCAGACATCTATTTGTAAGGGCCTGAAGAGTTGGTATGTGCTATGTTTCAGGACTCAAATCCACTGACAGCGATTTTGGGTTCAATGTGCATGATGGGGTGTTTTTCACATAGGAAGCAAATCTAACATTTTGTACATGCTTATGTGTACATGCAGATTATTTCATTTACTAACTATTCAGATAGATGAATGAGAGTATTCTCACTGAGGTTCTATTAAAAAAAAAAAAAGCTGCAGTGTTTGCACAGATTCTCTTGATACCAAATGTGTCAGATGGCTGGGTGCAATTCATCTTGCACAGATTTAGGAGGTTTATTACAGGGTCACTTGAAACATTTTATATTCTATTGCTTCTTAAAAATTGGATTGCTTTCTATGTTACCTAATTTGCTACTTTTAAATATGTTTACATATATATATTTAAAATGTGAACGTATAGCGTTGGTGTAAATCAACCAAAACCATTATTTTGTCCTTCTGTATAGGGTAGTTTCATGTTACATTGTTCTTTTTATGAGTTTTATCCTGTGTCCTTCTTTGGTAATGCAAGTGTAGTATTAAGTGAAGATCTGTACTTGAAAAATAAAACAAGTTGTTGGTAACAATTAGGAAGCATTATGTGATCACCAGTTCCCTAGAGGATTCTATCCAGCATGCTGGCAGGGTTTCCATGGAAACAAAGAACCTTATTAAAGCCTCCAAAAAGTCCTGTCTTTCTCTGGTTTGTCCCCTTTCCTCTTTTTTAGGTAGTTTGCATTGTGCATAAGCATTTCATTTCAAATGATGCCATAAATGAAAGGATTTAAACCCCTCATTAAATGGAATATATTCCTGTCTATAATAAGCTCTGAAATACTGTGGACCTTGAACTGCTGTCCTAATTTTAGGCAGTTTTACATTAAGGGGATATGCCTATTCGTATACTGAGAATGAAGGAGAAATGTGGCCTAGACTGCTATTTTTCTGTCATGCTTACTTTTTCTAGTAGCTTTAAGAAAAAAAGAAAAGCAAAAATAATGTGGCATGGGCATGTGACTTACACCAGCTTGCTAACTTGCTTACTCCATATCTGAATTTCCATAGTTCTTAAAGAGTAGTAACACTCAGAATGTGGAGTTTTTTCTTGGACTGAAATGTTTGCATTTCAACATTTCTGCTGGGCTCTGAACTGTGTATGCAATTGAGATGTTTATTGACAACTGCAGAGGAATCATACTTGCAAAAATACAATGTTTAGCTGAGGAAACATTTAAATAAAAGATTCATTCAACAGGACAGCAGTAAATACATTGTTAAATCTATCTTTGTAATGGAAATGAAACTGTGTTGTCTTACTAATAGAAGCACTATGTTTTGCTCTGGGATTTTTGAAAAAATAGAGTTTAAATAATACCGGTTTGGTTTTTCTTTCCATTTCTCAATTGTCCCTTTCTTCTCATGATCATTCATTTTCATATTATATGACTAGTTCATATAAACACCACATAACATTTTAAATTCATTTTATAGCAGTTCTCAAAACTTTTAGAATTTAGGAATACTGTAAGAAGACCAAAGAGTTAAACAACCTTGTATGATCAACTTGAGTGAAGTTACAAAGCAGAATGGTGTTTAGCTGAATTTGGAATAAACAGGATGAGAGGGATTCCTCCAAGCATCTTCAATATAGAAGTCTACATGTTCACTACATTTCTGGATTTTTAAGGTGACAACAGACAATAAAACACTTCTGGTCCATCTTATGTTCTCTCCTGAAAGACATCACAGATTTGTGATATCATGTAGGTTGGAAGGGGCCTCAGGAGGCCTTCCGTTCACAGCAAAGTCAACTACAATAATTTGCTTGGACCTATGTCTAGTTTCAGTATCTTCAAAGACAGAGATACCATAGAGACTGTCTCTGGGTCCCTGTTCCAGAATCTGACCTCAGTCATGGAAAATTCCTTTTTCCTTACATTGAACCTGAATTTCACATGTTTCAGCTTATGTTCATTCTCTCTTGTCCTTTCACTGTTTACCTTTTAGAAGAAACTGGCTCCATGTTCTCAGTACTTTCCCATTAGGTAGTTGAAGACAACAGTAAGGTGCTGCATAAATCGTCTTTTCTCCAACCTGAATATCCCCTTTTTCTTCAGCTTCTCCTCTAGTCATATGCTCCAGCTCCCACATCACTGTAGCAACTTTCTACTTCACTCAGTCCAGTATGCCTTTGTCTTTCCTGTTGTGGTAGCCTGACCCTGGCTGGATGCCAGGTGCTCACCAACCTGCTCTGTCACTCCCCCTTCTCTGCTGGGCAGGTGAGAGGAAATCTTACAAAAACTTCATGGATCTAGATAAGAACAGGGAGAGATCACTCAAGATTACTGTCACTGGTAAAACAGACTCAATTTGGGGAAATTAGTTTATTACCAATCAAATCTGAGTAGGATAATGAGAAATAAAATCATCTATTAAAACACTTTGCCCCCCAATAACCCTTCTTCCTGGGCCTAACTTTAATCATTATTTTCTCTATCTCCTGCACCAAAGCAGTGCAGGGGTGACACAGAAGGGGGGTTGACACTGGTTCATCACATGTTCTCTCTGCCATTCCTTCCTCCTTATGGGCAGGACTCCTCAGACTGACTCTTCCTCTTGCTCCAGGGTGAGGTCCCTCCCGTGGGAGAGAGTACTCAGAAAACTTCTCCAGACTGAGTCATTCATATGGGCTGCAGTTCTTCATTAATTGCTTCACTGTAGGTCTCTTCCATGGGGTGCAGTCCTTCAGAAACAGACTGCTCCAGTGTGGGGTATTCCATGGGGTCATAAGTCGTAGCAGCAAACCTGCTTCAGTGTGGGGCTTTTCTCTCTATGGGGCTACAGATTCTGCCAGGACCCTGCTTCAGTACAGGGTTCCCATGGGGTCAAGTCTCCTTCAGGTGTGTCCACCTGCTCCAGTATGAGGTTCTGCAGAGGCTGCAGGTGGATATCTGCTCCATCGTGGATCTCCATGATGTCCAGCCTGCCTCACCATGGTCTTCACCACAGATTGCGGGGGAACTCTGCTGGTGTCTGAAGCACTTTCTCCCCCTCCTTTTTCACAGACCTGGGTGTGTTCAGGGCTGTTTCCCTCATGGTCTCATAACTCTCTCCAGCTGAAATTGTGGTTTTTATGCCTTTCTTGAATATGTTATCGCAGAGATGCTATCATTGTCACTGATGAGCTCATCCTTGGCCAGCCATGGGTCCATCCTGGAGCCAGCAGGCATAGGCTCTGTCATATATGGGGGAAGATTCCAGCAGCTTCTCACAGAAGCTGCCCCTGTAGCCCACCTTGTTCTAAAACCTTGCCATTCAAACCCTTCACACTCATACTGGACTTTTAATATGCTGCACTGTAAAAGTGTCTATTTCTCATAAATTATTATGAAAGAGCCTAAGGTGACTAGCTCAAATATAGAAGTCTAGTGTGTATGCATATGAAAAGTTAGGTAAGATTTCCAGTTCCATATGTTAAGTGGATCCTGCAAATGCAAAGTGAAAGAAATTGCTGGAAAAAACTATCTCTAAGTACCAGACTATGAATAAGAAGCATGAGAGAAGACAAGATACAGCAGGAAAGAAGATTCTGAGAAATTGAACAGGCAATTTTGAAATTGCTGATGGAAAAAAAAATACCACAATTCAAAGATGGGACAGAAGATAAAAGAATAAGTACGAAAAATACAGTGATTATAGGGTATTGTTAAAGGACCAAATGAGAAGGTCAAAGCTGGGGTAATGGAGAGGGTGCAGAAAAGAATACAAATATATACAACTGGAAACCATTTTTTCCAGGGCAACAGCAAGTTGTACATTTCCTTGAATGCATATGAATCTGTTTTGAGAAAAAAAATAACCAAACTTTTGAATATGAACTAGTGTCTATTTTATCTTCTATCTTTCCTTGTCAAACAACATATGAACCTATTTAGAGGCTGCTGCTCTTCATTTACCAATAACTACTGTACTTTGTTCTGCCAAAAATGGTACATTTCCCTTGGCAGAATTCAGATAAAGATTTTTACTGTGTCAGGAAGACAAACATAAACATTGTCTTGACCACAAATTAACAGACTGAATGGCAAGTAATCTAATTGCATCAGAGGCAAGGGAAAAATTCATTCATTATAGCATAGCATTTCTCAAAAATAAAGTAAAAAAAAAATTAAAAAGACAAACTGCATAAATCTGCTGCATTTTTAATGACTATTATATATTTGCTAAAAAATCTAACAATAGCCTTGCACATTTTTCATATGTGTATTTCAAATAATATTCATAAAGGCATTAGTGTAGAATATATTATTTATACATATTATAAAATGTGTTTATTAAGAAAGTAAATAAACACATCTTTATATAAGCACTATAATGAAATGTCCTTCTTTATGTATCTATGGTCTTGTGATATTTTTTGAGGTAATTTAGTCATATTTTTAAAATTGTATAGCACCGGCTGAGAACTGTACTTTTGATTTTCTACAAATTTTAGTATTTTAAAAGTGTAATTTTCTGATCTTCATTTTTAATCATTTCTGCAGAAGTATAGGGAGTTTTTGCATTAGAGAGTAGAGTAGGAAATGAATAGAACATGGCTGCAAAAAGAGTAGTAATTTTTGTAGGCCCTCACTGCCTAAAGGGAGACTATTAAAAGAAAGCTAGAGAGACTTTCCAGAAGGGATTGCAGTGGTAGGACAACAGGAGATGGCATTAAGCTGAAGGAGGATAGGTTTAGATTAGATATTAGGAAGAAACTCTTTACTGTGAGGGTGGTGAGGCACTTGCCCAGGTTGCCCAGAGAAGTTGTGGATGTCCCATCCCTGGAGGTGTTCAAAGCCAGGTTGGATGGGGTCGTGAGCAACCTGGTGCAGCGGAAGGTGTCCCTGCTCATGGCAGGGGGGCTGGAACTAGATTAGCTTGAGGATCTCTTAAAACCCAACCACTCTATGATTCTATGATTCATCCTCATTTAGCTGAGGTTATTGTAGGTGCAGAGAAATATAATCACTTATAGAAAAAACTCCAGTTTAGAATATACGAAAAAGTAATTAATGGAGTCACAAGTACCAAGGATTTTTTCAACAATTAAAATCTAAAGTAAGAAAATTACTTATCTAGTCCTTCCAAAACAAAGAAAAAAAAACCAAGGTGAAAATCTTTATTTTTTGTAGGGGTGCTCATCTGTAAGAAAAGTATTGGTTTTCTAGTGCTTTCCCATGCTGTGCTGTGAATTTTCATTGTCTAATAGTATTATTGTATTTGCTCTCCAGTGTGTGAATTCTGCAATGGGATTAGTAATTTACATCTATCCAGTTGCCTATTTTCACGAAAATTTTAGTAGTGTTTTTCAAAATGTGTCACTACTGCTAAATTTGCTAAAAGCTCAGCTATAAATTCAAGAGGTGCTGGAGAGGGAAGAAGTCAAACTGGAATTCTTAGTGATTGTATAGTCAATTCAGCATCAAGTTTCAACAGTGCAGTTTGGGGCTTCTGTTGCATTTTGCTATGCAAGTAATCATATGTGCTGTGTTATCCTAAGCATAATGTTTAATTTATATGACAATAATTTATGCTGTTGTTGAATTATTTAACTTTCAGGTAGTCTATGCTGTAAAGTACGGAATGTGTTTTTCTTTGATTCTGTTACACATTCATCATGATGAAAATAGCATGTTATGCATTTTATTACTGTATTATTACCTTGTGTGCTTTAAGAATTGTCACTTGATGCAAATACTTTGGCAGACAATTAATTGTATGAAGTTCCTCAGCCAATTTGTATTTTTTGCTGATTTTCTCTGCTATTCCTTCACTGAAGGTGCCCAGACACATAAATAGTATTTGCATTGTGTCAGCATGATGTTGAAACCCAATCCATTTTAGAATTTATCTTTTAAAATTCTTTTGGTAGAAATTTAGTCTGCTGAACTCAGGTTTTTTCCTTGTGTATCTCTAAATACCTTCCTTTACTGAGTAAAAATATTGCTTTAGTAAATCCTGTGTAATGCCATCAGTCCAGATGGAATTGCAAATCTATCCATCAGTACACATACCTCCCACCATCTTCATAAACAATGCTATCTACCAAGTATTGGATGAGAAGTGTTATAACTGAATATATATAAATATGTCCACATGCATATATCAGGGTGTTGGGTCTTGAAAACTTATCCTTGACAGTCATTCTCATAAAATAGGCAGGACAGTAGTTAGTAGTTACTGGTGCTCATCTTACCTTGCAAAGTTTTTACATGGATGTCTCCTATGAGCAGCTACAAACATGCTTGTCCCTTTGGTGAATCACTCACACACTTCTCAAAACGCCTTGTGTATTGTGTCTCTCTGTAGCAACACAGCATCACGAAAATGCTTATGTACTACTGATTATTCTGTGAGATTGGCTACACTGTTTCAGTGCATTTATTTTGGGGGTCAAGGTAAACAAATATTAATTATATCCTGATTAATACACTTTAATTTACGTACGTAATAGCTCTCAGCTCAAGCTACAGGAGTCACAGTATAAAGTTGGTTAGATTGAGATAAAATGTCCATATTGATTCCCTTTTGATATTTATTTCACCTAGGCACTTTGATAGCATGATTCCATTGTACTATGATACTTCATTTTCAACATGCTACCAATAAATATTTATCACAAATAATATCAGGTAAATGATTTAAATTGTCTTTATCAGGAGAGCAGTTTGACAGCAACAATATGTATTCAGCTTTTTTAATACCCTGAAAAGGTTTTAATATGATAGAGTGTACTTCACAAGAATTTACAAAACAAAAGTAATTCCATGTCTTGTATTTTGAAGGGGTCCCTGCCATTGCTAAGGGGTTGCAACTAGATGATGATTAAGGCCCCTTCTAAACTAAACAATTATTTGATTCTATATCCTGCTAGAGGATGAAGAGGGGAATAAAGAACGAATATAGTAATAAAGAAGCTTTTTCAGAATTCAGAATTCTGATTTCAGCACGGTGGTCTACTACAAGGTCCATCATCAGGGATCTCAGAGTTTTAATTGTGAGATTGCTGCCTCTCTAAATACCTGCTCTTCAACTCATCTCTGTTTAATTTTGGGAAGTGTCTGTAACAGCTGTAGTCATACAGAGTGCTGTGACTCTTAATATTGGTACATGTACCGCAACATCCTTATTTGGAAACAGCACTAGAAAGATGTATGTCATTTTTTATTTATGATTAGCTCAGTTCTTATACCATTTATTTTTTCACAAGGTCATTATTACAAGTTTTGGCATATGTTTAAATCCTGGCAATTGAATCTTTGACATTTTCAATAGCTGATAGCAAGCTAATGAAAATAAAAGATGAACATTTGAACCATGATCCAATCACTTTCTAATTCTGAAGTAATAAAATGGACACCAACCTGAGATTTTAAGCTATTAGATATGCATTGTGATTTTCCAGGAAAAAAAATCTATAATGACATCTGGCAATTCTTTGGATGTCTATCATAAACCAGAAAGGCTCCAAAGATGCCTTGACTACCTGTTGACTCAATAATATGTGAAATAAGAAGGATGTATATTGTAGGCCTCAATGGCTCTTAAGGCAAGGCTTTTAAAAAAGAACTGTTATGTATAACTTTTTTGATTAATGTTGAAGGAACAAGAAGCACAGATATAAAAACCATGTGTATGTGTATGCGTATGTGTATACGTGTGTGTTTATGTGTGTGTGTATGTGCATATGTGTATCTGTATGCATTCACTGTGCAATTTTTCATGGAGGGGAAAGGAATAGTGAAAAATGTACTTGTCAGAGCTCAATCTTTTAAGTAGAAGATCAGAGGAAATAGGTGTTTCAGAGTAAAGCTTTTACCTTACACAGATGTACACTGTGATCACCACTCCAGAGTGGATGTTGCTTACATCCAGGTCCAGGGAAGTCAATGCTCATTCCAGCCACTCAATGCTGGTGTTCATGCAATGTCTGGGCTTCAACACACAGCAATTCCACTGTGGGTACTTTGCATCTATGTGATATTGTGTGGCTATACTAAAATGTTTCCAGCAGATCTCTACAAACAAGAGTCTTTGCAGGAAATCAGATCAGTCCACAATGACCCACATTATGTACCTTTCCACTATTTTTTAGTATTGTTCTGACAGTTTTTGATCTGTGGCTAGTGCCAAGGCTTGTTACACTCAATTTGTGTTTACAGTATCCTGGTTTCCATGGCTTTCCACAGTCTGCACTGTACTCAGTTCTTGACCTAGGAGAGGGCACAATATTCCCAGAATCACAGAAACAGACAGTATCTGAGGCTGGAAGGCACCTCTGAATAGAATCTAGTTCAAATCCCTGCACTCAAAGCAAGGCCACCTGGAGTAGGGTGATCAGAGCCATGACCAGTTGAGTTTTGAGTATCTGCAGGATAGACACCCCACAGCCTCCCTGAACAACCTGTTTGAATGTTCAATCAGCCTTACAGTGGGAAAAAGTATGTTTAAACTGTATTTCTTCCATTTCAATTTGTGCCAAATTTTCTTGTTATTTCACTTGATCTCCATCTTCTTTACTTCCCTGCCAAGTATTTACGAGCATTGATGATTCCCCTTGAACTTTCTCTACCCCAGGCTGACCATACACTCTCTCAGATTCCCTGGTATGTCTGGAGCTCCAGGCCCTGGATAATTTGTGACTCTGTGGGACTCCCTCTGTCCTTGTCTCTCATACTGGGGAGCCATCACTGGACACAGTACTCCAGGTGCAAGGAACTGATCTCTAGCTGGACTTTATGCTGCTTCTTGCATTTCACCACCTTTCATGCATTTCACCACCCAGCTCTTCAGTCACTTTTCATCACACATCACAGACTCGTCATCTACCCCATACTTTATCAGTTTGTCTATGAGAGTGTTCCTGGCTAAAGTGAAGGAGATATATTCAACTTCTACTTGAAAAACTTTGTTCATCACTCAAGCAGAACACTGAAACTTGTATTTCTAAATGCTTCTGTGGTGTAAAAATCTTTTCCTTCCAGTTCTGATTTTAGTTTTCCAAATTTGAACAGCTCTGTGAACTTTTCAAATGCAGGCAGACTTAATTTAAGTTTGATAAATTTTGGCAAATAAGGTATCAGAGCTGCCAAAGCAGTCATAAATTGGCTGAGAAAATGTCTTCAGAAGAGGTTAAGTCCTGCTTCTCTCTTCTGGTGAAGCCGTAGTCACAGTTCACATTCAGGACTGCTGAATTTCAAGGTCTCTTCATAATTAAGTAACTACTGAAATCTTGACTCTGAAATCTTGAAAACATTTTGTCATCATTCTGGCATTTTGTGCTACAATAAAATACAAATTCTTGTAGAAATGTAACATTACAGGAGTAAAGAGATCACAAATATGCCACAGAAATTGTGCTTTGTGTTTTGCACAGTGCTTGGTAAGAATACACCCTGTTTAGTGGTTTTACAAAAATTAGCATATGAAATTGCACATTTTAGGAAGAAATTTTGATGAACATTTGCATTTTTCTTCAGTTCATAAAAGTAAATTATTTTAAGCTGCACACTCCTTGTAATCCAGTTGTCATTAGGCCAGAAGTTTCAAAGGACTAGACAATGAAAGTTATGATAGCCTCTTATGCCTCTAAAGTCCTATACTGAATGTAATATAGAAAATTAGTATGAGTTGCTTGCTTGATGGTTTAGACACTGAAGTGGTCTTATTCAAACATTTTTTAAGCTAGGATAAAAATGACTCAAGGTGTATGCATTGCAATTCTTTCTTCACTGAATGGTGCAACACTTAAAATCAGTGCACCTCTTCTAAATTAAAAAAATACAACTTTTAATCAGGTCAAGACAGCTGAAAGTAAAATAAAGGAAGTATTCTTTTTTGCCCTGATCTTGCTCTAGGTGTTCTACTAGATTATGTGTAGGGAAATATAAAAAATAGTAAGCAAACTCAAATTATACAAGTTCTTCACTGTTTTTGTTTTTCCATTTGCTTGGCTGTTATTTTTCTTTCCTACCTCTACACTATCATAAAAATGACAGGAGAACTTATTTTGGGACCATAGGAGGTTATCAAATCCAACACACCTCTCAAATCTGACTTTAAAGGCAGTTATACTTTCTCTGGGTCTTGTGCAGTGACCTTTTGAAAATTTCCAAGGCTGTAAGTTCCACAGCCTCTCCAGGCAAACATAAGGTCCCAGGAAATAACCTACATTACCATGGTCTTCTACACTGGCTACAGGGGAACTTCTGTACCTGTACCCTATAGTACCTTCTCCTTCCTCACTGCTCTTGGTGTCTTCAGGTTTGTATCTCTCATTTTCCTTACGCCTCCCTCTCTCTCTCTCTCTCTCCCCCTCCCTTCTGCGGCACAACAATTTTCTCGCTTCTTAGATATGAGGCAATATTGCCGATTGCCTCAGTTTTAGTCAGTGGTGGAGCTCCATCTTGGAGCATCCTGGAAGTGGCTCTGTGGGGGCAGACCCTGACTTCTCACAAAAGCCACTCCTGCAGCCCTCGATACCAAAACCTTGTCACACTAACCCAGGACAATCTTCATTCGTGCAAGCTTTTTTCTTGGTAGCTTTCACATCCTGCCCCCTACACTCTTCTCCTGAGAAGGTCCTTCTAACTAAGAGGTGTAAACTGATGCCAAAGGAAGTGCTAACCCTTCCTCTCTGCAGGCAGTGTCTGCCAGATGACACTGGGTGCTCTGGTTAGGATTCAGCCTTCTTCCTGACTATACCACCACGTGATTTTGACAGAACAGAAACAAACTTCTTTTGTCCAGTAAATATCAAAAGATAAATAAATCCGTGCTACTTTCGATATTTAGTTACTTGTTTGGAGTGAATGGCTGTGTGGTGCCAGCTGGATTAAAACACAACATTGTCATTATATTATACATTAGCATAAACTTTTTTTTTCATAGACTAGTGTCTTAATTACAATACTTTAATTATAATTTGTTTGTGGTTCAGAGGCAAAACTCCAAAACCAGGTGTAAAAATCAGCCATTGCCAAGCTCATACTTTGATGTAGTTTCTTTCCTGAGAAATAAAAAGAAAACACCAAATCCACAAGAACCCTAGTAATTTCTAAAATCTCAAGTATTATGTTATTTATCATCTTTCACATTTTTCATGCTTGGTTTAAAGACAAGACAAATTTTAAAGACAAAATTACATTTATAAACCATAGTAAAAAACCATTCTTCCTTGTAGGTATTAAAAAGAATTAGAAAGAAAAAATGGTTGAATTTCAAGTTGATGAATTGATATATTTACTTCTAGGTATTTTTTTCCTTTTCTTTATTGAAGCAATCAATTTAAGTAATTTCTGCGTTCCTCTGTATTCCATTTTTAATGAATTTATTCTTATGGCTTCTGCCCCTCAGCAACTCAAACAGTAAATATCAGGCTTGAGAACCATGAAATCTGAATGAATATCTTAACGCTGCAGAGCTTCTAAGCTTTATTGTTTCACAAAGCAATAGGAAACAGTTTGTTCATCAAGAAATCTTTATAATTTTTTTCTGCTGTGCTCATATTCATGCAAGGCCTGTCCAAATATTTTAATTTAAATTACCTTGGTTTGTAAGCAATAAAAGCACTAATCCCTTCCCAAAGTTCATTTTTATGTCAGAAAAAGATGGAATTTATTCTTTTGCTGGAAGACAGCAGTAAAGGCATGGTTGACAGATATACAGTCTAGTCATTTTTGTTAAAAAATCTTGTGAGTTAATCCATCAATTCCAAGTCCTGGTCTACTAAAACAAAAAAATTTTTAAAAAATCATCATTTAGTACATTTTAAACCAAACATATAGGTAAGAGTTCAGCTGGCTGCATCCCTTTTTCTTTTTTCATTAAAAAGACAAAGTATTGGCTTTATGTGCCGAGGTTTTACTTGTGTTTAAATGTTTCCTTCCTTCTTTATAGAATAAAGAACAATAACTGAGACTTCTGTGCACCGTTTACTAGAAAACAGTTACTTTTCCTATCAGTGATCCTTCAGGAGAGCCCACCTCGCCTAAATCAAACCCACAACATGACGTTGCCTTGGGGAAAAAAAGGGCCACTCTGAGGATCTCACTGAACTTTAATTTATTGCCAGGTAACAAACGTTTAGTTACTGATTCAGGACTTACAAAACAAAAGAAGACAAAATCTTAGAACTCCTAGAGAACAGAGACTTCCTCTGCCTTCACCTGGGCCCGATCTCTCCCGTCCCATCTCTCCTGCCGCACCTCACCTTCGGCCGGCCAGCGACCGGCGGCGAGGGGACAGCGCCCACGGCTCCCCTCTGTCCCTCGTCCTTCGCTGTGCCCTCGCCTACTCGTATCCTGCCTTGCTGCCCTTCCTGCCCATCGTGCCCGGCTGTGCCTCCCGTGCTGCCCTTCGTGCCCACGCGGCCCCGCTGTGCCTCCCGTGCTGCCCGTCGTGTCCGGCTGTGCCTCCCGTGCTGCCCGCCCGGCCCGGCGGTGCCTCAGCGCGGTCAAGCCGCGGCGCTGGTCGGGCGGTGCCGGGCCCGGGCCGTGCCCGGCGCCTCCCTCAGCGTCACCCCGTGGTGCCCAGCACACGCCTCCACGTAGGCACAGGCTGTGTGGGTATTGTACGGTTTTCCCCTGGCAAAGGTAATTTTTGTGGTTCTGTCTCAAAGGTGGCAGGTGGGAAGGCAATTTATTCCATTCCATGCTTATGCTCACGCACCATTTAAGTGCCTCACCTCTTTAGCTACAGATGCATTATTTGATATTTTTATTTTTTTTACTGGCTGTCAAATCTGTATCAATTTTACTGGTATACTGAGCACTAAAGTGCAACATGAGAGATTTGAGGATGTGAATCATGTCAATTTATAGTCATTACTGGGTTTATTTGGAATTTAAAATCTGTGAGTTTTAAAAATTGATATAGAAAATAAGACTTCCATTTCTTCTCAAAACTGTTTTATGTCCCTCTGCTCAAAAGCTGGATGAACTTTATGTAAGTCAAAGATGAAAAATCTTCTGCCAGGTTATCCTGAAAGATTTTCAGTTGATGGATGTTTTGCAATCTTTATATTTCAATTTCTGAAATCTCTAAGGTTATTCTTATGAATAAATTACGGGGAAAGGCTGAAATTTTTTTATTACGACAGATTTGCAGAAAAAGTCAATATATAAATGTTTCTCAAATATTATATCTTTATATATCTATCTTATATTTGGAGTTTTTAGAATGTGTCAGAATATTATATAAAAGAAATATTATACGTATTATACTGCAAACACTGTTCTGCATACTGTACAGGCCCATTCTTTTATTCTGACTCTGAACATCACATTATGGAGACTAAACTGATGAGCTAGTTTTTATTTAGCAGGACAAGATCTTGGTAACCTACTGAGAAAGTCTTTAAAGTGGGGTTTTGTGATTGGTTACCAAAGCTTGAAGGTTTGTCTAGGAACAAAGGATCAGGCAGAGTACACACAGAACAGAGTGATGAGTGATTTCCTTGCACTCTTTTGATGAAGTGGGGTGGCCAGAAACAGCTCTCAAGTGTCTGTACACAAGCAAATGTGGCATGGGAAACCCAAGAATTGCAGCTTCACTTGCAGTCAATGACATTATTAAAATCACAGAGCCTTAGCAAAACAGTTGGCACTACTGGAATCCTGCAATAGACTTATACAGACTCTCCAAGAAAGGTGGGCAGGAAACAAAAGGAGTAAGGGTTTGTGCACAGGAAGAAGCAGAGGGAATTGGCATTGCCTATGGAGCTTCCAAAAGATATTTTTGTTCCTATGTAATTTATTAGTGTGCTCATTTGCAAGTTTCATAATCAGACTATAATACTACGGACATTAAAACTGAGTTTAAGTTTTTAAGGTGGTTTTCACTTCAGCCTGTATAGTTTCTATTCTGCTGCTTGTGTGAAGCACAGCCAGTGAAGAAACAGAATAAGAAACAAAATCAAAGCTGGTTTGTTTTTTTTATGAAAGCAGTATATGATGTGCGGAAAATTTAACTCTTTAGTTCACTACAAACATCTAGATAGATAAGGCGATGTGATACCTTGTGTACCAGGTTAAAGCCTGATCTACCATGCAATCTCATTGAATTCTCAATGAAATCCACGAATTTGCATGTCCTATTAATCACTGATGACATTGCCTGTCTTTGATCATCCATTTTATTGAAATTTACAGTTCAATATTTATGTAACGTTATTGTGAATATCACTGAAACCTACAAGAATAAGCAGAAAATTAAATAAGACATAACTAGAGAAACATATTTTCAAAATTTATTATGAAAAATGAACAGTGAAATGCAAACCAGGAAGAAAATAAAACATAAAATTTTATGAGATCAGATTTCAGCAGAGGTTATTTGAACATGTATGCATTTCACATTCCTTTTTTTTAATGGGTATTTAGTCATAAGATTGTAAAAGGAAAAAAAAAGAGAGAGAAAAGCTGCAGGTTTCTATGAACATAAATAGAAACAATCTAAAAAGAAAAAAAACCCAAACAAACGCCCTAAACATTACTTTCATAATCATTACTCATCATAATATCAGTGATACTTCCTCTGCACAAGAGCCCTTATGCATATTCAAACAGAGATCTTAATTTGAATTCATAATACCTTGAAAAGCTTTTTTATGCCAAGTCCCCTCTTGCATATCACTTTGAAAAATCTTCCCCTTTTCAGCATATGGTTAAGATCAGAGAAATATGTTAGGAAAAATGACATCTTGGCCGGAAGTGTATTTTTTGCATTTATGTCTTCGTATCATATTTGCAAGATTGTTATTGGATAAAATTTCCCAGTACATGACCAAATCAATTGAATTTGAAAGTATAGAGTATGAATTTTAAAAGTAGATTTAAAAAAAATACCAGTATTAGCTATGTATTTGTAATTGAACAATGTCAGATTCTATCAAGTCTTAACCCAAGTGTTGTCTTCTTACAATTCCTGTGAATATTTTTCTTTGTATTTGATAACTGGAAATTAAAAGGATGGGGATGCACACAATTATTTCAAGGCATTGAGGTGATTAATCACTGTTTAGCTATTGTTTAGCTAATTTTGATTGCAGTGATTGTAGTGTGTATTGAGTCTGGGAACATGTAGCACACACACACATACAACCTAAACGACATCCTTACACCCTCTTGATAGCCAACAAACAGATAAATACATTCTAATTAACTACTATCTCCCATCCTTTCACAGACAGATATTACTTTCCCATTTCATGGACTTCCTCCAGTCCTCCAGATGTTCAAAAATAGGCCATGGCTTGGGATCCCCATTCATCAGGGTGGGTGCTTAAGATGGGAGAAGCAGCACACTTGATCATTGGACACCAACACCTACCAGACCCAGGTCACTGCCATGCTGTCCTTGCTCCTTGCAAAATTCACTCTTCATTGGTTCATGTCATTCCTGCTGTTTTTATCCCTGCAACGTAAAACTTACACCACACGTTATCTTACTCCCAAAGTTAAATGTCCTTGAGGCATACACTGGGTTTCCCCTTCCTACCTCTTTAGCCACCAAGTATACTGTGGTCCTTGCACAAAGACAATCCCATGAATGGGCTTGCCTTTTTCCATGGGAAAAGGGGGTTAGGCACTTAAATGTCTTTGAGGACTCCTGCCTTGGTGGTTTGTTGGAGGTAATTCGGAAAGTTACAGAAAGGCAAAGAAAGAGATTATCATGGATCTGTACCAAAATCACAGCAAAGCTTATCTTTCCTCTCATTCTTGCTTGTTCGCATTTCCTTACTGGGCTTGTTGCACATTGATGATCAGCCAGTTTTACTCTTCCTGAATGTTCCCACACCAGTTACTCTTTTATTTGCAACATTTCATAGCTGACATCTAAGAAATTATGCTGCTTCAATTGTGATAGGAAGACAGTTGCTAAAAGCAGGTTGCACAAGATACAATTACTACATTTTCTTTTATTTGTCAGGGTCTTGTGCACTATGAAATTAGTGGTAGAACTCCTGTCAACAGTGTTTGTCAATTTACTTGAAGATCAAATCTTTTTTTACACTGTCTTCACAACTTAAGGCACCAAACATTTGCATGGGCATAATGTTTTCCAGTCTTCTCCCAGATGGGAGCTTTTACCTATGGGGACCTGATTGTGAGACTTAACCAAGCAAGTGATACTGGGGGTGGAGGAGAATAAGAACACAGTATAGTAATTCTGTTACTTATTGTTCTAATGCTCGCAATACACTAAGATGATATTCAGTGTGCTTTTGGTTATATTTGCAACACTTAAATGTAGAGAATATTAATTGCATTTGTAGCAATTTTGCTACATGAATCAGAATAAAAACCATAATGATTTGTTTGGGCCATTTTGCTGATGGTAGCAAAATCACACTTTGGAAAAATCTCTAAACAGCTGTGGCTCAGAATAAAGGGCACACTCACTGCCATTGCTTGTGTTTTTAAACACTGCCACACTAATTTTTTAAGTTTTGGTAGACTATAGCAACATTGTTGGTAAACAGTTTGTTATATTTCTAGGAACTAAGATATGTTTCTCTGTAATTCATTTGCAAAAAGCAAAATGAGTTATGCAATACAGTAGGACAGTTTGCTACTGTAAACTAGCAATTTAAAGTTGTTTTTCTAAATGTCCTTAATGCATGAAAACTTTTTTCAGTATTTTTTTATTCTTTTGACAGTAAAGGAGCAGAAGCTGTGATGTGGTGAGGTTTCTCAGTTTCATTGCGTTTAGTGGATTCAAAGTGCACTGGCTAACTAATAGGATTAAATTTAAGATTTTTTTTTTTTTTTTTTT
>VYZT01010667.1:21412-43825 GCA_013400735.1 Pomatostomus ruficeps
TTTTTTTTTTTTTTTTTTTTTTTTAATCTGGCAATGGGAGAATTTCGCAGAATTTTTAAGGACAAAACCTGGTAATTTAAACTCCTAAACTGCTGTAATTAAGAGGCTTCTTACAGTCATGATTTTTTTTCTTTCTGTTAGAAGTGAGCCATTATGTGTGTCAGAATTCTTTAAACTTTTTTTTCTGTGATCTTATACTCCTTAATGTTTTTGGGGATTTTTTTTTCTAATCTTATAATTAATTTTTCATCAGTATTGACTGGGTTTTCAGACTCTGGGGCAAGTCTTATTCATGTTAGCACTCTAATTGAGAAGAAACAAGAATTGCTTTTCAAATATGCTTCAAACATTTGGATAAATGCAATGTGGTATTTCCATTCAAGTTATTTGACAGGTATTTCCATTTTTGAATGTAAAAGCACTAAACTTCCAATCAATTTTATTAGCTCACAGAAATAATTTTAGCATGAGATCCTCAAAAATAATTTTTGAGTTATTAGGCATATATATATCTCCATATGTATATCTATATCTATATCTATACTTGCTATAAAGAAGATACATAGCATCAGTCATTTGAGAATTTCCTCATAGAATAAGTTATTTTAGAACTGATTTTGTGAATATTCAATGTTTGCCTAGTTTATTCAGGATAAGATTACATGCTAAAAATAGAGTATTTTTGGTTTCAGAGTCACTATTAAAAAAAATCATTGTGATAATTGGTCAAATAGTTTTATAGTTATTCATATGACATGAAAAACGTATTCCTATGGTAAAACTGTAAATATTTGATCTATTAAAACTCATTACTCTAATGTAAAAATTGTGAAAGCATCTTGCATCTGACATTAAGAAATCACTCATGAATGGCTTTAGTTTGAAAACTGAGCAGCTGTTTGAAAATGAGAAAATTATTTTTCAAGAATATACCTAATCACTAGATGCTCACTAAAATAAAATATGACAATACAATCAGCATATAATGGGTAAGATTCTCATGCTTCTTTTCTCGGGATAATGTGAGAGCTGCACATCATATGTCATATATATGATAGGGATTAAACTCAACCTGATTTATGAAAACACTTCTGGTTAAAGCAAAAGAGGATATAGTGACATTTTTGCATGCAATTGTAAAGTGAAACAATGCTTATGCAGATTTATAATTACTAATAAATAGTAGATTATAAAAATATGTTCTGGCACAAATATAGTAAATAATTGAAATTTGAAGCAATTACTTTTTTAACACCTTAATTTTGGAGCAGCATTCCAAGTCAAACGTGTTAACAAGTCTTAAGCAATTGTTTGCTTAAATAGTGATAAATTTCTGTTCTCAGCAAGAAAGTATACATTTTTAAGGTGTGATGTTAATTTGTTGGGTTTTTTTTGACAGCTGAGGATGCTTGTGGAGGAACTATGAGAGGATCAAGTGGAATCATCTCGAGCCCCAACTTTCCTAATGAATACCATAATAATGCAGATTGCACATGGACAATTGTGGCAGAGCCTGGTGATACTATCTCACTCATATTTACAGATTTCCAAATGGAAGAAAAATATGACTATTTGGAAATAGAAGGTTCTGAACCACCTACAATAGGGTAAGTCAAATATTGCAATTCTAATGTGTTAAAAAAGAAAAAGATGATGAAATGTGAAAGTACAACTTTTTGTTACTTTTCTTTTTGTGAATATGTAGTCTTGCTGAAGAAAAAACCCCTCACAGTAATAATTGTGACTATGGTATAAATGTTGATATTCCAATTGCAGCTGTAAAATGGTTTTAAAATATATTCCGAAGATGTAGCATCAAGATGAAGGGCACCGTAGACTCGTTTGCCTCATTGTCTGTGTGTCTAACCATTTAACCATTATTGTATTAAAAATGTGTGTATTTAGAAACAGAATGGAATGGACTGTTGTACTGTTAAGGATTGGTGAAGCCTTCAGGGAGTTTCACAATGTCAGAAAGTGGATGGCACGGATGCCTTTTAGCACAGAACTGAAACTCTGGAGGAGTTTATGTACAGAGAACATATGCGTGGTCTCTAAATAATGTGCTGTGAGCATGATACACTTACTTCGAAATTTCCATCCTGATCTGTGAGATAAAACACCCTGAGCTGAGCAGTCACAGTACTTTTTGGCTCTGGTTTTACTCCAAATATAGCACCTTTACGGAGTGTTTATGACTGTTTGTTTGTTTGTTGACTTAGCAGTAGTAACAATATTTCTGCTAGTCTGACTTCTGCAATTCTTGATCTCAGTGTAGATGCGTTATGTAGATGTTGTAAAATAAGTGCAAGAAATAAAATAGTAAATAACCTCTTTTAAGATCGAATTCAGTTAAATAAGAAAAATAAATTATACATTCTGTGGCTTTCTGGTTTGGTAGTTGTATGGTAACAGAGCATAACACTACTCAAGAAACATGTCAGTATGACAAATCCTTGTGTTTGTTTTATTGGTTTAAATATGCTGTTGGTTCACAGAAAAGAAGTTGTATACAAACCCATAAATCACACTTATGGTCTCCAGTTAAATCTTGATATCTTAACTGGCTCATAAAGCTTTGTGGAGGTTCTGTATGACAGACAGAGGCATGTGAACAACAGGGGATACAAGTGGTTGGCTAGATACATTAAAGTCAGTAGAGTCTTGTTTTCTTCATATCAGTATAATCCCCTCCCCCCCCAAACATAACATAGACCAAATAAAATATTTAAAATATTTTTGATTTTATAATAAGGGCAGATCCAGAATTAGATAATTACATTGTTTTAAAAGAATCAGTCTTGGTTTCTAAAGTGTTTATTATAAGTAATATATTTTTACTGCTTCAGGGTGTAATAGAAGTCTATACTCTAAGTCTAAGCTTTAGCAAATAGTGTTTTATAATTTGAGTTAATTCATACTGCCACCTACATAGTTAATTACCATTATTAAAATATTACTTAATTGCCATTTAGTTTCTCAAGCTCTTAAACTAAAATCTTTTGAACTAGCTGTCAGCTAAAATAAATTTTAAATAATAATTTATAATAATTAGTGAGGCAACACCAATGACATGCAGACATTATGAATCACTTGAATAGCTACATGTGCATTTGATTTTTCTTGAATATGTTTTATTTATTCATTCATGACCTTCAAACAATGATTTCATCTTTTGTTCTACAAAAAGCTTTGACTGTATTCAAATGATATAATAAGATTACTTTATATATGGAAATTCCCATTATCTGTTTACAAAACATAAAAATTTACAATGCTAATTTAAATAATTGCTCATGTAGAGAAGCAGACTGAGAGCATATTCTTTTTTTAATTTGTCATTTATATTCTCTAAATTATACTGATGTGCTCAATTATGGAGAAGTATCCCCCATATGTTGGGAAAAACAGATTTGGAAAGCTTAATTAACAACGATTTGTAATTAGATTTAGAGTGGGAGTACTATATATGCCCTTAGAATATAGCTAATGTAAAACTAAGCCCAGGTTCTTTATTCTTCATTCTGGAAAAAAAATTATATGATTTTTAGAATTACTAAAAACTTATTAGTTGATCTGGATAATAAGTATTATTATAAAATAAATTGTTAGAAACTTTGGTGCTTTATATGACTATTACACCTATTGATTTTAAAAAAAAAAAAACCCTCAAACTTTCCTTCTGCACATCTGCTGTGTAACAAAATGTCCCTACATTTTGTTTCTAAGTGAAACAAAGAGCGAGATTATGCATCAAGTAGATAAGCTGGGGTTATCCATGAGACAGGACTTGGAATTCTTTATGAAATGCTAACCTTCTGTAGTTTTCCAGTCAGTCATTACACTATTTCAGATATGCCAATCTTTTCTCTTAAGAAAATCTTGATAGGTCATTTTCATTTAAATAGCAGTAAAAAATTGTGTAGATGCCCTTCAGGGTTCTTGTTGTCTTGTTGCTTATTCTAATGTTTACCAATTTGAGTTGAATTATGGCACTTCTTACCTTTTGGAAGTGAAACTGAAGAAAAATTATTAGTTTGAGGAAACTCATTTTCCCCGTTTTTTTCAACAAAACAGAAAACTGAAAGTAAGTAAGATCTAGTGAACTGTTCCTTTTTGTCTAAGTGAAAAGTTGGTGTTTTAGGCGTTCATTGGTGAGAGAAATGGCAATGTCATTATGGGATATCCAGCTTATGGAATTTCAGAGTTAAATAGTTGGAGAATTTCTGAACATGTAAGAGTTTTCTAATGCTTGTCTTTAGGATACTTTGGTTGGAATGTTTCACTTAGTTTGTTGTTGGTCACTTTTCATGGAATATTTAATAATCACAGAGCAGAGAACTGGAAGGATTCTCTAGGCTGCTTTGACATGGGTGACCTGGATTCCAGTATGTACTCTAGTCTGAAATGTTAAGGCAATTGTTCTGACACTGGTTAAGTAGTAAAGACAAAGTGCTGGAACCTCCTTCCCAGAACAGTCTATGAAAGATGTGCTTAAGCACTCTCCAGATAAGAGCAGGTGAGGATGCACAGTATATGTTTCACACTGTCCTAGGCAAAGACATTAACACTGTGTTCTGTTTCCCATTACCAACTTGGCTGTTGCTGCTAAACATGTTGACAGCTGTTCTTCCTCCGTATTTGGAGAGCTTGGTTATGATAGAAAAACCCCCAAACAAACATACAAACAGAAAAGGCCAAAACAAAACCAAAACCCAGCAAAGACCTTAGATGCATTGAACTTGAAATGGTGATTAGTTTTGAATTAACCAATATATTTTTGATGGATAGACTGGGAAGTAATAGAAAATAATGATTGTCATAAAGTATGTGCTTAGAGCACCTTTATCAAGAGAACTAATACTGTAGTCTGAATAAAGATCGTATTTTCTTTACAAGGAACACATTATGCAAATTTTTTATTGTTAACTGAAGATGGGCCTTAATGAGGAGGTGTTTTGAGAGTGTTGTAGCGTCTCAAATGTTGCAGGTAAAATGTACTTATCTTATTATCTTACAGCATGATAAAACAAAAAGCCCCAAGACTTCCACTCTGTTGTCTCTGGGTAAGAGTGCAGTTCTAAGATAATCTTTGTGTAGTGTTCTAATATTCGACCTACCACTGTCATCATCATACAAAGTAGTAGGGCACTGTCGTGGTTTGACTTTGGCTAAGTGCCAGGCACTCATGGAAGCTTCCTGGGCAGAGGAGGAAAGGAGAGGGGAAAAAAAACCAAGGGAATTAACTCAGAGGTCTATGAGTTGAGATAAGGAATCGGGAGAAAACGCTTTAATTTAAGGACAAACTGCTCCAGCATGGAAGCAGGGGGCCCCACTCTCTCTAACTGGGTCTCCCACCTGGACTGCAGTTTCCTCCGACATCTACCCGCTCTAGTGTGGTCACCTCCTCCAGAAACTGCGGGACTTTTGTCTCGGTCTCTGTCTGTCTCTCACTGGTCTGCACCTGCTACGGCTTCTTCTGACATCCATGGCTGCTGCGGCTTCTGACATCTCCTCACTGTAATGCTGGCACCTCACCCACAAACTGCGGGTGGCTCTGCACCCCTCATGGACCCCATGGACTGCGGGTGGGACACCCCACCTCACCATGGGCTCACCACAGCCTGCAGAGGAATCTCAGCTCCAGAGCCTGGGGCACCTCCTCTCCCTCCTTCTCCACTGACCTAGGTGTCTCCATGTTGTTTTCCCTCACATGTTCTCACATCCTCCTCCTCCTCTAACTAAAGGCAGGTGCGTGCTTATTTTATTTTGATTTTTCTTTAAATATGTCATCACAGAGGTGTAACCAACCTTTCTAATTGGCCCAAACATGGCCAGTGGCATGTCCATCATCTTTAGAGCCATCAGAGATTGGCTCTGCTGGAAATGGTGAAGAATTCCAGAAGCTTCTCACAGGAGCCATCTTTATGGCCCATTCCCCTCTACTAAAACCACAACAGGCACGTAAGGACTTGGTTATCAAAGACAAATTTGAAATATGATGTAATTACTTCTTTTAAAATAAAATGATTCACCTAATTTCTCTCTTACTGTTACTATGTTCTTGGTTATTTAAAAGTATTTCATAATATATTTTCCTAAAATATAAGGGAGATGGAGAATTTTCCATAATAAATTGAAGTGTTATCTAGACCATATGTTTGGGATTTTAGCCAATTTTTTTTCATATATAAATCTAGATAAAATGTACAGTGATATACACTGAATGAAATGTATGTTGTTGAAACCATAGGCAATTTATTTCTCTTCTGAAATATATTTAAACATTTCATTGGTTGACACTGCATATTTTGGGCATCATCTTGATTGCATTAAAATAGAAAGTTGTTAGAGTACAATGGATAACAAAAGTAGTTTCTCCTTTGCAACTGTGATTTTGTGCATTCTTTCCCCAATGGAAACATCTTTTTGAATTAATTTGAAATATTCTGTGGAGAATGAAATTAGAATTTTTGGAAAAAATCTTTTACTTAACTAAGATGCACAAAACTCCATCCAGTTTCAAGAGGTTTTATCTGAGATATTAAAACTTTTGATTTTTATAATGACCTTTTTCAAGACAGCCTGTTAGCTGAAGACTTCCTTATAGATACTATGGATGAGAAAGAATGACAGAAAAACTTGGATCTTTGTTTGGGTTTCCAAATCAGAATTTACTCCAAGTAACTAACTACTTTTTATCAGTGTGGGCCTATACTTGACCAGGGAACAGTATTGGGTTTGTGTGGCAAGGTTTTGGTAGCAGGGGGCTACGAGGGTGGCTTCTGTGAGAAGCTGCTGGAAGCTTCCCCCATGTTCAGCAGAGGCAACTCCAGCCGGCTCCAGCACGGACCCACTGCTGGCCTAGGCTGAGCCCCTCAGCCGTGGTTGTAGTACTGCTGGGATGATGGGTTTAAGGAAGGGTAAAAGAGCTGCACAATGGCACTACAGTTGCAGCTAGAAAGAGGAGTGAGGGAAACAACTCTTCAGCCAGACCAGGGTCTGAATCAGGAGGGGAAGATGTACTTCATTCACCGCAGCAAGAATCCCACTGCACTCTCTGCTGCTGCCCATGGGGAGGTGTCCCCATGGGGGCTCATAGTGGAACAGAGATCCACCTGCAGCCTGTGGAAGTCCTCATGCTGGAGCCGGAGTCCAGCCTTTGACCAAACAAAGGTTATTTAGCTATTTGTTGTTAATTACCATTTCCTGACTCTTAATCCCATTGCACTAGTGCTATGAAAGAAGAAAATGATAAACAGGATTTTAATAGATATTGATTTACTAAAATATGGGCATAGATCTAGTATTGATACCCAACTGAGACGGACGAGACTTTCTAACAATGAAGTTAGAAAGGGCATGCTTTATTACGGCCAGGCGCTGCGTGGAATACTTTCCAAATACGCAGGGCAAAATCACAAAGCATTACGAGGTCTGTTTATCCACAAAAGATTCAATACAAATGCATATTCANGGCCATGAAATAGACCGAAACTGGCCAGAGCACACCGCAACATCGGTGGGCTTATTATTTTGAGAAGAGGGTGTGAGAGATGAGTAACTCTTCTACCTCGCTTTGACCTGTCTGCTTTCTGGGTCATGATGATGGATAGTTTCTTTGGAAATTTTCCAGTTTCTTCCCTTCATCCCCTATGAATAGTAATTTTACTTGAAAAATTAGTTATTGTTCAAATCTGTTTTAAAACTACTGATCATCAGTGCAGCTGATGTAACTCAAATAATTAATCTTTAGCTAATCATTTGCTCAGTTACTGAAATTCAGCTGCAATTCTTGCTTTACTTTGCTTTTACTAAAATCCTAGTGCTTTAGTATTTAATCTCTACTTTTTTCAAGTTTATAAACTTCATGTTTCAACATTAGTGAAGAATATATTAACTAGTGGTAATTAAAAGCAAAGTGAGGATGAGCAGGCAGATAATATCTCTTATGGAAATGGGTATTACCTGGGGTTGGGTTTTTTTGTGAGGAAAATGCAGTTACCCATGTTAGATATCTATGTGGTAACTTTTATTGCCAGTTTGGTTACAATAGAAACTAGTCTTTAGGATGCATTTAAAAATTAAGTGTACTGCTATGACAATTAACCTACAACACACACATGTGTTGTGATGTGCTCTGGCCAGTTTCGGTTTACCACATGGCCAGGCTCTACTANATTAAAACCCCACAGTGCTCTCCTATTGGATGTTGTATCCTCCCCCTGTCCCCTTGTGTCGGTATTTATGTATCTGTAAAATGCTGTGCCGGTGCTTCCCCAGCACGACCCTGGTGCCAAATAAATCTGGGAAGCCCCCCTTGCTTGTCTCTCCTTCTTCAGTGCGCCTGGAACATTGGTGGGTTGGGCGAAACCTTACAGGAACTTCGCCAGCCCTTCCGCACCCAGAGCAGCCTGGACGGCCCCTGAAACCGCGAGCGGACGCCCAGTGCCCCTACTGACCGTGTCGCGGCACACATGCATCAATAAAACAGGTTCTCAATCAGATCTCTTTAACGAAGTAGTTACTCTATTTATTCAGTGCCTGAACAGGTTAGATTTATTTTCAGTCTATGTACTTGATTAAATAATGGTCATATCCAAGGCTACAGAGGAAAACCTCTGCCTGACATAAATGTGACAGCACAGGGATGGAGTGCCTAAATCCTTCTCTTCTTCTAAAACAGGGAACTGAAGGTAACAGAGATAGTGCTTAACTGTGGAACAGGGAGAGCAGAAAATCAGGAATAGGAGGAATACCAATGCTAAAAATATTATCTGGTTTGAGCCTTTGATAATCCGTCCATTGTATATTATCATTTTTATCTTTTTCTGAAGGACTGAGAACAATAATGAAGTTCTTTGCTTTCTTGGAAACAAAAGCTTTCCACAGAAACCAGGTATTTCTGCCCTTTATTGTTTGCTTCTGTGGTTTAAAGTTTTCTTGGTGATTCAGTATTTCACCTGTGACATTTCCATGAGGTCACTTGGAACCCTCCAAGAAGCACAATGCATCCTGTAATGTGTAGGGTTCAGGCACAATGCTAGTGTTAGGAGGGGAATTTGTTGCAGTCACTGTGGAGGTTCATGGCATGTTTTTCATTGTTCTGTTGTGTGATTCTTTCTGGCAATTGTCATCTGAAAAGGACTTTGAAACTGGCTTTACATCTGGCACTCTCAAAATTCTTACTGAAGTATGAGAAAGAATAAGATATGTTAAACATATGTTTAACAGTAGAGGCAGAGGCTTGTCTATGTTATTTTGTATTGTTTGTTTTTGTATGTTTCTGAAGAAATAGAAGGCCCTTCCTAGTGAGTACCTTGTTTTCATGGGGTTTTCTGCATTCATTTCTCAGGTTATAGTTCCAAGTGCAGTCACAAACGTGCCTCAAACTTTGCAGGCAGAATAGACACATGTAAACATAACTTACATGACGAAAACCTGTCACTTAGCAGTAGAGACCTTGAAGTCTGTGCTTATAAGAGTTACTTTGCGACATTTGGATTCAGTGCTTAGTAAAAGGAGAATCTGACTTTAAGATATTGTCATATCCATGGAAATACAGATCAACCAAAGGTGTAAATCCAGAGTTTAATCCTGGAATTCAATGTGTTATGTATGTGTCCACATAACCAGGTTGTAAGGAAAAACACGACTGAATGACAAAACCTTATAAGCAGGATAGTTCAGCGTGGAAGGGAACTCAGGAGCTGACTAGTCCAGTCTACTGCTGAAAGTAGACTCAGCTCTCAGGTGAGGCAAGGTTGCTCAGGCCTTTACCCAGACTGTCCTGCAAACCTCCAAGGATGGAGTCTGAACAACCAGTGTGGACAGCCTTCTTAATTTCCTGACTGTTCTCATGGGAGGAAAAGCTTTTCCATTTCTTCCTTATTTAGAGATCATTGTTTTCAGTCAGAATCAACACACAAGAATTTATTATTACCAAATATCTGTTTGAGGCCCAAATGTTTCCTGCATTCTTTCTTCCTTATGGATAAGCAGTGGTATGACCTTTCTCCTGAGCAAGTTGGCTGATATGGCCAATCCTAGCTCATGAGTTGAAGATCTTCCTTCCTCAGGCTCAAGTTGTCCCATTCATTTTACAGGGATATGTACATGACCAGAGACGTGATTAGTCTTGTCTTCCTCTAGAACACTGAAAGCTAAAGCTTATCTGGCACATGCGATTAAATGGAGCCAAGACCCAGTGAGAAAACTATCTGTTAAATGCCAGTGTGTATTTGTATCAGGCAGGGAGTCAGGTGCAGGCACAGAGTCCCCTTGGGTCATTGTACATTTTAGGTGGCCACTGTGAGGCTGCTTTAAAAAAAAAACAAACAAACAACAACATGTTCCCACTTTTATTTCTGACTCATCCCCTACCTTGTGTTGGCTCAGGCATTTACCCAGTCACAAAAGAACTGCACCAGGGATTGACACAAGTAAAAATCAATTTTTTTTTTTCTTCCTGTGTTAGTGTGCAGGAAACACAAGGGTTGAAGAGAACAGTGAGGCACACGGGGAGTGGAATATTGTTTCTTCAATGAATAGAACAACTTTATTGTCAAAATAAAGCCTGAACTGTTTTCTTCTCAGGTACCTGCATAGTGAATAACACTACCCATGCAAAGATCTACTGTTTTTTCCTCTTTATAGTATGTGCAGAGACTTCAGTGTTATTTGTATTTATATTTTTTATACTGTATCCTTCATTTAATGCATTCTTGTGATGGTATGAAATAGTTCATTTTGATTAATGTACACAATGTCAGGAAGACAGTATTTTGTTGTTGCTGCTGCAAAAGGTGGTTAAATGCACTTCTTTTGATGAAACTTTTCTGAAGCTGCTCCTAATTACTTACTTTTTCCTATGTTCAGGCGTACTGCAAAAGGGAACATTTGTAAGCCTTTTCTGAAGCTGCATGTTTTCATTATTCTGCTGGTACTTTTAAATATGCATGAAGTTATTCTTAAACAGATACTCACCAGCAGTTATCAAATGAGCAGTTATACATTGGATGCACTTTTTACGCACATTCTTCTCAACAGAGATAGGATTATATTATTTGACAAAGTCTTATCAACATTCAGAAACAAATTAAAAAACAATTCTGTTGAATCTTTAGATGCAAGAACAGTACTCTGGTATTCCCACTATCCCTCTTAGATAAAGATTTACTGACTACTGCTTTTATGCTTCCATGGGTCACTTTAGTCCTCCTTTTATGAAGCAGCCCAGAGTGCTTCCACTGTGGCTTATTTGTAACTCTGTTTTGTAGAAACCAGGTAAATAATAGCCTAGACATGGGGGATTTTGCTAATGAGTACTTGAAAAGTGTAATAAAAAGACAAGAATAAAGAAAAAAAGCAGAAGTCTCTTACAGCAGTTTCAGGGTAAAAAATAGAGGTAAGGAAGACGGCTTGATGATTTAACAGGGAGCACTTTCAGTGTGCTTACTCCAGCAGAATACTGCACTTGTTTTGATGTGGTCATTCACTATAGTCTCAGGATGGCAATTGTTGGAGTAGTCAAGGAGACTGATTGCTCTTGTCTTGTCTGAAACATCAGTGACTGAACTCACAAATAAGTTTTATGCTGTGTGAGCTGTATGGTGGGGGAAAGTGTATTAGGATAGCATAAATCTCAAAACAAAGCAGGGAAAAAACACCACAACCAACCCAAACCCCAAATAATAACTAAACTGCAAAACATAGAATTGTTTAATTTGTCATTCCAGAGTAATTAAAACTTCACATTTTCTTTTCATATGTTCTGAGTCCTTGCCAAGTTTACTTTATTCAGCAAAGTAAGTGGCATGTTGTGGGAGAACAGTGATCCCTGAAGAGAAAATCCCAAATCACTCTTATTTCTAAATTCTGAATTAAAGTTTTAGTATGTTTTGTACATTAAGTAAACTACGTGAATTCATAGTTCCGTCTTTTATGTCTCAGGATACAACAGCTAAAAATACAATATTTTGAATACATGAATGAAATCCTTTGCATGCGTTAATAAATTCTGACAAGCTAAAACATTATATATTTGGGCCCTACAGGCTAATCGGAACTTCACAAACTGATGCTTCTTTTTGTGATTGTCCATCTGTTTTGCCTGTGAATATCACATTAGTTAATTTAGGGTACAAATTCACTTGTAAAATGAACCAGTGACTAAAACAAACCATTAAACATCCTTTGAACCTGCTAATGCAATTTCATTATATTGAGGATCAACACAATGTCAAACTAGTGTCAGAGCAATTCTTTGTAATTATATGCCATCCAGTATGCAGGTAACCAGTGACAACCCACAACTTCCTGGTCATGACATAACAGTCAGTAAAAAATGAAAATAAACCAGTCATGTGCATTTACAGCATGTTTATTTCTTCCATATACAGTAGGTCATGCAAAATTTCACTGTTAGGGTGGTCATGCATTGGAATAGGTTGTCCAGGGACGTGGTGGAGGCACCATCCCTCTCCATCTTTAAGGGGTGTCTGGATCTGGCACTGGGTGATATAATTTAGTGGTTTGGGGATTAGACTGGTAGTGCTGGGTTTATGGTTGGACTTGCTGATCTTAAAGGTCTCTTCCAACCTTGATGATTCTATGATTAAATGATTTCACCTGACATTATCTAATGTTTAATCATAATGAATAACAAGATCTAAACCATACTTTTAATGGCAGCTTTATATGGTTGTTTTGTGAGGCTTTTTGGTAGCCAACTACTTTTCCATTCTCTACTAAAAAGCTTATTAATGAAGATATATCTTGATTAAGTGAACTCCATTCTTTTTTCTTTGCTAAGTAGACTTTTTGGATAATTCTGTGAGAGCCCATAAGTAAGCTGTTGGCAGCTTCACATCTCTCCATCAGCCTTTTTGGTATCCAGACTACTGTCTTTGAAACTGCAGAAAATTACCTACTGCATAGTACATGCTCTTCCTTCCTGAAACATATAACACAGGTTTTGACATCTTTCACGTGGATATATTGCACTGCTGCAGAAATTCTTTTCCCCATTATTTTTTATGTCAGAGGACAAACTTAAACCATCATCTCTATTTTCTGAGGACGAATGTGCTGTCCTGAATGCCCTAAGGGAAGTTAAGGGTAAGGTGAAGGACTGTTTGAATAAGGTTTATTTTCTGTTTAGTAACTGACACTATGTCTTTCGAGAAAAAAACCCAAAACAATCCTGAACTGAAGCTTCCAACTTTTTAACAAAATTTCCAATTCTGTATAACTTATTGTCAGAGACTGAAGTGTTATAGTTTATGACTTAAACATTTTCATGAAGGACCTTTGCTTGTTACGATAAGAACTGTATTACAAAAGCTGCAGAGAAGACTACCACAACCTGAATGGGGCTCTGACTGAGGTCCCGGACCGCTCACTGATGAAGATAACATAAAGTAACAACTTGGGGCTGTGGACATTCACAGAGCACAAGCCCAACACCTTCAGGGTGGAGACCACAGCCACAGGGCTATCAGCTGCCAGGCCAGCACAGACCCTCGCACCAAAGGGTGGGGGCAGGAGAGGTTTTGGGTGTAGCGCCCATCTCCGCTGTGCAGAGCAGCGAAGCTGAGGGGCCCCTTTACCCGGGAAGAGGCTGCATGCACATGAAGGACAGAGGGGGTGTCATGGCCTGTCAAAGATCCCTTCAAGGGGTCCCCAGACCCTGCAGCATAGATGCTGCAACAGATCCACAGTGTTGCAAGGGACAGTGTCAAACCAAGCTCCCTTAGGGGAGGCACCTGGGCATTCCCACCTGCCCAAAATGTGTATTAATCCACTGGATTTTATACTCTGTGGTGTGGCGTGGCGGTAGCAAGGGACCGGATGGAGGGGAGCAATGAGNATGTCTCTCTCTCTTTGCCTATTTTACTATTAAATAAAATATACCAATTTTTTGGCACCAATATCTAACCTCACATTTTTGGGCGTATTTTGAACCTTCAAAGTTCTTTCTGTTCTATACACAGAGACCTAATTTTCTCTGCTCCTCTGGGTTTAAACCGGATGGCAACACTTACAGGATCTGAGATTCAATCCCAAAGTGCATGCATCTTTATCTGTTTGTGTTTTGGTTATTTTTGAGGTACATATTTTCCAGAGAATTAATTATTAAAGGGGAATTCTGTAATAAGGTGGAATTAAGGAAGTGCTGCAGTGTTGAATGTAATTTAAAGCAGAGTTCAGCTCCTGTGGGAGAGAAATGAGAGATGATTATGACAGAAGCAAAGGCTAACAGTCCTTAGAGTATTTTTTTTTTATTTAGCTTGGAATTACAAATGAATCCTACTAGCAAGACCTTCTGCCAATTGTTAACGGATTTAAAGTAGGTAGCTGAAAGTTAAGTTTATACTGAAAATTTCGTTAATGATGAAGTGGTAGCTTTGCTAGATGTGCTGGAAATTATTTTTATTACTGTAGTCTGTGCATCAGGCATATATAGACTCAAATTGGAGTGTTACAGAGATGTTGCCATTCCATTTGGCTTTGATGATTTTGGACACAGGATCCCCCAAAATGTGAAGTAGACCAGCGCACTGTACTAATCTGTTCTAGAAAGATTCGATACATAGAAATAAAGCTTAAATCCCCAAACTTGCAATTTCATGTATATGTTCCTGTTTAAAAGTGATGTAACCTGAATTAAATAAAATCCTGATCTGTTTAGTAAAACTTTTCCTCTTAGTTTGTTCAAAGCTTGCCACTGATGCAGGAAAAGTGTAAAAAATGAACCTGGTGGTTTCAATAGCTTAGTTCAGTTTACACAGTGGAGTCCAGATTACTTTGTAACGTATCCTGTATTACCAGTCTGTGATTTTCCTTTGGCTTCACCTGGAAACATGGGACATAGAATTGATGGCTCAAAATTCCTGACAGGAGTATCAGTTGTGGTCCTCAGGTTGAAAACCATTTGGTACAACCAACTGGGTGATTCAAGAGAATATATATATGTGTGTTTGTGTGTAACAAGGACTGTGAACTGAAGTCTGCAACTAAACCTGAGAGAAATCAATGTTGAGAGTAGGATGCCTTTGGGGAAGAATAATATTCAGCCAGCTAAATAATAGGTATTTTTTTGGTACTAAATCAAATAGACAAGAAGGAAGGAACTATATAAAATATCAGGTATATATATTTGTTTGCACTGAGCTAAGCAAAATAAAAAATGATACATCCTTTGGTATTATATTTTAATATATGCCTGAATTAAAAAAAAAAAAAAAAAGGAAAAGACTACTGCTGCCAACACTGAATGTTAAAGTAGAAGAGCAAGGCATTCTTTGTATTCTGAAAAATCAAAAAAGAGATACATGTAGAAGACTATTTGATGAAAAGAAGGATTTAATTTATCTGGAAATTGATTGAAAGAGCAGAATGGCATTATATAGGCGTATTAAGTTTTTAGAAATAAGATTTTTGTTTCTTTTTTATACAAAAAAAGAGTATTTGTCTAAAAATATGAAAGATTAAGGCAGTTTGAATGGAGTCTTATTACTGTTTATGGGTAAATAGCCATCAATACTAAGTAAAAGGACATCAGACATCAAAAAACTTACTGAAACAACTTAAAAAAAGGGGTTAATATAGTTCACAAGAGATCTGGCTGTAAGTGGAAGTGAATATATCAAGTACATAATAACAGGCTATCCTATTTCAAAAGAAAGATATAAATAATAATAAGAGACCTTTAAAACTCCTGGTGCAGTCATAAAGATATACAGAGCAGAAAGAAATTTTGCAAAAGGTGAGAAAAGAACCACATGACTAATGAATAAAAGCATAAAATACTAAGAAGCTTTGAGAATACAGTAAGAAAGACTGTCACAGTTGCTGAAATACAATTACCAAAGGATATAAAAGACAATGAAGGAGAGAGCTTGTAACTACATTACAAGTTAAGAGAAAACAAGAAAAATTGGTTTCTCAGTGAAAAGAAAATAACAGAGGGCAAAGGACAGGGACACCTGGGAAGTTGTAATAGAGACAGTTAGCTCTGAACCCTGGAAAAATAATGGACTAAGTGATGAAAAATTACTCAATAAAAAATCTAATTCTTTTTAGCAACCATTTTTTTATTGCAAACTATCAGAAAAAAGACTCAGTGTTGTCTCAAAATAGGTGGGGTACTTGACTGGGAAAAGGCACACAAAGAATAGTTACTGGTTAGTCTCTGTAAGTCGGGCTATATTGCATCTTAAATGGATTAGATCTAGGCCCAGTAATGTTAAATATTTTTGCAATATCTAGGGTAGTAGAAGAAGAATTAAACATAAATACCATTAATGACACTGAACTGTGAAGGGTTACAAGCTTTTTAAAGGGCAGCAATATACTTCAAAATAATACTGATAAATCAAAGTGAAAGTGAACATGTAAAGTTTACTTTAGAGAAGTACAAAATGCTGTAGACTAAATAAAGAAGGCAGAGGAGTAAATATCAAATAAGGAATAAATACTTAGAAGACTAATACTGGTTACTAATACACAAAGAATAGACAAAACAAATAAATATTCATAATAAAAATTATTGAACAGTGTGTCCTTGTGTGCACACGCTTTTATGTGTGCAAAAGTACATTGTTGTTCTAATATATGCCCTGCATTTATGCAGGCACGCAACCTTCATAAGGTAGGGTTAATAAAGATGCTGGAAAGGGTTGAATTCTTAATTAACAGAAAAAAAAGTTGTGCATTGATGTTTATTTACAAATGTAAATGATATTTGATATTTATACAGCCTTTAAAGACTGCATCAGCAGTTAACACAAATCTTTTCGTGTGTCTTAATCAGGTATTTCCTAGGATATCTTGATAAAATAAATAAAAAACCCAGTAGAAACAATTGTAAATAATCAGGGGGAGTTGTAGCTTAGTAGGCCCAACTTTTGTTCGGTGTGTCATACTAGGATGGGTATTAGGGTTTGGGACTAAAGCATAGAGGCACAGCTGCGGAGCCAAAACTTGCTTTCACCTGCCCATGTCTGGTTATCTTTCTAATAATTCCTTTCCTATAAGTCAATACTTTAAAGGTCAGTCTTAATTTATAGCATGTGAATTAGTGACCTACTATCTACTTATCTCAGTTATTAGATCTGAGTATTTACAGACTTTTGAACTGAGATTTTTCAGGAGAGTCGCTCAGAGTGCTCAAATAACATTATCTCATTAGCACTACTATCAGTAAAGGCACCATACAAGAATTTAATAGATAATAGACTCTGATACAAGATATTTTAAAACTGATATTGTTGTCTTTTTACTGCATAATTTAGAATATATCACTTTCCAGTCAAATGTCATGAAGAAAGGTTTCTTTTGGCAACTTCAGTTTTTGCAGCAATACTTTATTTATATGGTAAAGTAAATTAAAATCATTATTCTAAGGGATGCTTACTTAAAATCTGCTCCAATCTGGAAAATCTGCATAATGAGCTGGCTAGCATAATTTCTAGGGCACCAGAATTTCCTAGAGAATGAGATACTTCATTCTAAAACCACAGAATACTGGTAAATTTTCTAAACTTTGTTTTTGTTCTGTAGCAAAGCTTTCATATATATTAGTCAATATATTAAGCAATTCCATTAATTTTATTAAAAATAAATATTATAATAAATATTTTGTGTTCCATATAAAACCAGCATTATTAGGCAGGTCTACTTGGTTCATTTTTTGTGGCAGAGGGAGAGGAAAAGATGTGAGAATTAAGATCAAATTATAGTTGCTGATATGACAATGAAAAGATTACTTTTACATTTTAAGGAACAAACCTGTATTTAAAATGTTTTTTATGCCCCTTTCAGCTGTAAATTGAAGACTTTTGAATCCCAGGAGTCTTTCAAGTAACACAGATTGATCTAGCAAAATTAATTTGAAGTATTTTCAATTATTAATCACCTTTTGTTTTTTAATAATATTGATTATCCACAATTAAAAGTAGACTGTGGGATTTTGTAGTATTGTGGGGAATCTCATGCATTCTTCTTATTTCATAATTTCTTGTATCAAAATTTTAGGCATTTATTGCTCTTAAATCTTAAGTACAGTCTCTGTTAACAGAGTGTGTGATGTCTTTTTTGGAAGCGTTAAATAACAAATGTTCATTTTGGATACATGGTGTCAGATCATGGAGAGGCAAAAATGCTGTGTCATGGCTTGTTCACTGGCTTGTTCACTGGCTTATTCACTAGAAACAGCAGGTGGCTAGAAGTCAGACCCATGCGGTATCCCAAAGTGTAATCTCATTTCTGAGACCAGTGTTTAGTTTTAGAAAAAAATAAATTATATAAATCGTGATTTAACACACAAGAAATTGACATAAATATTTTTTACACTTATACTTGCTTATGCTTCAAATTAAGAAACAAAAATTCCAGGTCTTGTTTTCTATAAGATTTGACACAAATGTTGCTTTTTAAAAATCTTTGTAAAATATTTCTTTTTCTAAAAGGTATTAAACACACTGAAAAATTATATCCTTGGATTTTCTGGATACCTTAGCATATGTAAACTCAATAATAAATAGTGTATCAATACTACAGTTTGGTGAATCCTTTTCAACATGATCTATTGTAAGTCAGTAGGGTTTGGCCCAGACTTTCTTTACACACACATCAGTTCATGTTTATCTACAGGTTTCAGTTTGGTGTCATACCAGCCTAGGTCTAGAATTGGAAGCAGTACAGCTGCAACAATGAGAATCTTTGCTCAGTGCAATTATTCATGCTTTTGAGTGCGTGAATATCTCTGAATGTTTTTCAGTTTGAAATATAGGAGGGTGTTACCTCCAGCAAATTAATTATGTGGCACAAAGGGGAAGGACTGTGGTGCTCATTCATTCGGTATCTGCTGTCCACATTGTGTGCTCTCCAGTGGTGCAAACTGTCAAGCAGATGTGTGACGTTCAGAACTCAGTTTAATGAGGTGCTTGGTGCTAACTTGAATATCTCAGAGGTGTTGCTCTTGTTTGCCTAGATATGCCAATAATCTACAGAATATACATGGAATAGAAGAGGTCATTGGTTCTCGGTAAAGAACAGAAGACAGAATTTCAGTCACTAGTCTCAGGGGTCCGTAATAAACGCATTGTTTTTGGATGAGAAAAGCAACTCTTCTAATTTTTAAGATTCAATATGTGTTACATAGATACAGGTTTTAGTGCCAGAAAGAACTTGTGGATAGTCTAGGGCCCCCTCCTGTAAATGAGAGGTTTGTGCATTTCATTTGCTTTTCTGTGCTCCTTTTTAAAATATAAAATAACCACTCTTCTCTTAAAAGGCATAAGTGCTAAAATACCTGACTCTTCCTTTTTCTTTTTTTTTAATCTGCTCTGATAGTTAACTCACCATCGCTGCAAAAATAGGGGAAAAATACACTTTCTATGTGTTTATCATTGACTTCAGCTGCTCGTATTTTGATATTTTGATATCTTTGTCAGGTTAGAGAAAGAGCTCTTCCTTGTTTTTTGCACTACTTTTCTGAGGAAAGCTTGCCTCACCATTGTCTTGACCACATGCTGCAGACGAAACTTCTCTAGCACCCATGGCACCAGCTCTCTCTCCTCCAGTGCCTTGGTGTCTGCAGAGCTGTTTTGCTCACATATTCTCACTCCTCTCTTTCAGCTGCAATTATGCAGCAGTTTTCCCCTCTTCTAAATAAGTTATTCCAGAGGTGTTACCACTGTCAGTGGTGGGTTCATCCTTGGCCTGCAGTGGATTTATCTTGGAGCCAACTGGCATGTGTTCTGCGGGACATAGGGCAAGCTCCTAGCAGCTTCTCAACAAAAGCCACCAAAACTTTGGCACTCAAACCCAATACAATCCTCCAAATTTCACAGTTTCCGTCCTCAAGGGGAAACAATTTAGATTACTAAATCTCACCTAGTCATATAAATAGAAACAGATCATGTGTTCTTAATTGTTCACTTTGGAATTTTTTTTATTAGGAACCATGAAACTAGGAATTAAGAGTCTAAAATACTGCGAAGTGTAAAAGTAATTTCTCACAAAATGAGGTGTTCTTCATGCTGGTACTACATGCCCAATCTCCTTCTCCCTTTCTAATGCTTATCTAATAGGGCTAAATGTGACCTATCCTGTCCCTTATTAATCAGATAATTTCAAAGCTTTGGTCCTTAGTTTTAAAGGCATTTTGTTGCTTATATGTCTATGCAGTAAAAGTGATGGAGGTGTACAATATCCATGTTTAATTTTATTGTAACATCTTAAAAATTCTTCATACAAAAAATGTGAGAAAGCTTTCCCTAAATGCAGTGAGAGAACTTTTGAATATAAATGTTACAAATACAGTAAAGAGAAGTATGATCAAGTACACCGAACAAGTAAATTCATAGTGTTGTTTAAAGGAGATAAATTGTCATAGAAAGCAGTTTTAATGATTAGACCAGTTCAATTGGGAGATTTGAAGACTATTTCTATCTAGGAGTAGCAGGAGCAAGGTGAGGAGCCAAGCGGGACCCTACACAGGCCACGTGTCCTATTCACTCACCTATGATATGCAGTCCTCCAGAGGCTGAACACAGGGGTCACAGCCAAGGACAGAACTGGAGCAGTCTGAGGCTGAGCTGGAATGGGGTTCCTGGGCCCAAGGCAGAGGCTTAACAGAGTCCCCAGGCAGGGCTAGTCAGAGTCAAGAGGGTGCCCTTACAGCCCAGGCAGATTCTGATTTTGTCTTAGATTTTTGTAGTGGAGAACAAAATATTGCCTATGTGTTAGAAATGTTGTTGTTGTTATTATTATTATTATTATTATTATTATTATTATTATTATTATTATTATTATTATTATTATTCAACAGTTTCTTGGTATTTGTCAAACATTTTGAAATGAAAGTTGCATAAAATTATTGTGTATGAAACTTATTATCTTACAGATATATTGAAGAATGGGGAAAAGTCAATACAGATAAATGTAATCAATTAAAAAATTAAATGTCTAATGTGATAAATCCAGTAGAATTAGAAGGAGACACAATGTTGGAAGAAGAAAGTTCTTGCACAATATATAACTGAGCAAAATATTAATCCGCCTTCCATATAAGGTAGAAATCAAGGTGAATGGTTCTGTGAGTAATCTGCATGGATTCCTTGACTATAATTATATTTAAATTAAGCAGTAAAATGAGCCCTTTCTGACAGGTTTCAATGTCTACTTTGATACATTTTCAAAGGGAAGGAACAGGAAGAAGTGAAGTCTCAGAAAAAGATCACCTGTAGTTTGAATTGAGCTGTTTAATGTTTATCCTCTTTGTATTGATGAGTTGTTCTTTAAAGACATTTCAGGACTGTCTTATTATCACCCTTAAAAGATGAAGTAATATAACTGACTCAGACTTAAAATGACAGCATTTTTAATTTTTATTCTAATGTGAAGGAACAACTCTTTTAAGATATATTTGCATTTTGATATAATATCTAAATATGAGTAACTAGAGTGGCAGATACTCAGAAAAACTCAGGTTCTAAAACTGCTTTTTCTTATAAGACCCATGGGGTTCTTAATTTTGCTGCAGAGTGGGAGTAATTTGACTTCTATTTTAAACTTTATCTTCATCCAGAGCTGCATGCCAATTTCCTTTCATGCACTACAGAAAATACAATTCGAGTCTTTTACCAGTTTGACTACTGCATACTTACATGAGGTTTTCATTTTAACTGCTTTAGTTACATGAAATTCTAAGGATTAGGGAAAGAAGTTAAATGAGAATTAACTTCATGGAGAAGTACTCTTTCCTCCCTATTCCTAGTGCCTCCAAGTTTCTTTACTGTGAATCTGGCCATACTGATAGCAACAGATAAGTCAGTAAATATGACTTTTGCCTTGTTACTGGGAAGTGGCCATAGGCCTTGTATGGCCGTGTATTGATCTGCCAGCTGGATTCTCTTAGGACTCTTCTCAAGTGTCTTGACATGAGCTGTTTATATCTTGTGTTTGTCTACTGGTCAAGTGACTGTATGACCGTCATGTATACCTAAGGTTTGACAACCCTAAGGAGTTGCTCTGCAACACATGTTGGGCCTCTATATTAGTTGGGTCTTGAGAAGGCTGGGAACCAATGAGAAATAAAGATCCTGTTTAGGAAGCATCAGATGATTCAAGATTGAGGAAGGAGAGTTGTATCATGATGATCTCAGGATGCTGGTCATAGAATCATAGAATGGTATGGGTTGGAAGGACCCTAAAGATGATTTAGTTCCAACCCCTCTACCCCTCTGCTGTGGGCAGGGACACCATCTACTACACCAGGTTCCTTGGAGCACCATCCAGCCTGGCATGAACACTCCCAGAGATGGGACATCCAAAATTTCTGCCAACATAGTCCAGTGCCACACCATCCTTACAGTAAAACATTTCTTCCTAATAGCTAATCTA
>VYZT01010668.1:4183-25369 GCA_013400735.1 Pomatostomus ruficeps
ATTAATAGAAGGGCAACAATGCAGATCAGTTCTAGAATGACATCAGCAACGAGCAAGCAGGCAAGACTTGCTGCAATGAAATAAAGCTACAATGAATGTATGTAAGCTCAGGCATAATTACCTTAATCCTCAACCAGTATGAGTTTTAAAGCCAGTTAACTTAATTGCTTATTCAGTTTCTGTTTGTTGTGCAGTGATCTTGAAAAAAAATCAACAATAAGCAGTCTCTCTGCTCTGCTCAAGTTCAAGCTTCATTAAGCACCCAGAAAAATGTGTGAAATTCTGTCATAAATAATTTTCTCTTCCTGCTCTAGGAATTGCTTTTGCAAAGCAAGACAGTGAGAGACAGCGCACACATTTGTTACAAATCTCTCCAGGGAGTGATAGAGATAGAAAGATGTGTTACCTTGAGGAAAAAAAAAAGTGCTTTTAGTGGGAACATCCAGTGATCAACATGTAATATTTTTGTCTGCTAAAGCCACATTCATCCTCTGCCTCTCACCACCTCAGTTCAAGATGGAGAGGAATCCTCCTACGCAGAGGAATTTAAGCTTTTGCAGGGGGGTAAAAGCTCAAGGCATTTGCATCATTCTGGTCCACTTACAGCCTCCAGAGCTGGGTTAAGTGGGGCTAGGTATCACAGACATGATAAAGTCTGCTCAAGTCATCTTTTCACCAACCATTTGAATTGATATAGCCGTTGTAATAAAAGGAGACGACTGTCCACCAGGGAGCAGTATCTCTGGGGCGTGTGGAATACCTGCATGTGGACTATCTGGCTTTTCTGGGCCTTCTTTATGGCCATGGATGGCAGCATTTTTTATTTGCTATGAAATATTGCCTGTTGGACTGTTGGTTATTCTTTACTACCTTCCTACCAGATTTTAAACAAATGCAATTTACCCTTGTGTAGCCAGGCACTGAAACACAGGGTCTCACAGTCTGCTGGTGGTAGTTCTGTTGTCTGTCCGAAGGAGGTTCAGGGATGCATGTTTCTACAATAGGAAATCCCAAACAGAATCTGTCCCATTGCTTCATGAATAATTGAAATTTCTCTCTAGTGATTTTCTATGGGCACTTTTTACTAGATTTGAATAGCTACAAAACTGTCCAACAGAAGTCCAAGTACAGCTGATTTGAGGTGGTTTTCCCTCTCACTACAGGACATGAGCATATACAGTATCACATTTTATATTTGTACTTTTCTTTCATTTAAAACAAATGTGCTTCTTATGCCCCACAGTACCGCACTTCCTCTCTACTCAGCTTCACTTCCAGACAAGTGTTCCTCAAGACTTGATGTTCATGGAGTGGAGCAACTGGAAGTAATGGCTAAAGCAGTGGTGCTGTGAGCAGATACTGAAGTAGTTTCCATAGTAACTCTGCCAGCATTTTGCAGTGCTGTCCTGCAATATACCTCAAACCTTGTCCAGCTCTGGTTTTTTTGTTTCCCGGGGTTTTTTGGTTTGGTTTTTGTTTTATATCTCTACATATCTATCAGTAGAGGGATGCTTTACAAAGGGCTCCCAATGCCTAGTGTCAGGAGAAGCCTTCTTTCATCCCAGAATGGGAGAAGGAAAAAGAGCACCTTGAAAAACACAATAGCTGTCTGTGATCCAAGGATCCTGCAGGCCTGGTCTTGAACCATTACCCTATTAACTGGATAGGTAATCACCTCTCATAATGTCCAAATTTTAACTTATTGTACGAAATATGTACTATTTGCCTTCCCAGGGTAAGATTCGAATCTCCCTGCACGGTATCTCAGTTTTGAAAATGGGTATGAAATGAGGGATTAATCATACAGGGAAGGACAGATAGACGGTGTTTATGGGAATTATTTTTGGCCTAAAGAAGCCCATAAAGATTAGCTACAAGGATCTCATTATACTCTTCTGTATGGAACCATTGATGATAAATGTGGATGTACAGGACCAGTTTAATCCCAATTTAATCAGTGCATCCACACCAGAAGCACTGAATCTCCAGCCATCTTTGGCACAGGGTAACCAAATCTAAAAATTAAAAATAGCCGAAGAGGTTTGCACCCTTGGGTTACGTAACAGTGACCTGTCACTCACATTTGAACATGTAACCCAACAAAGCAACAGGCCTTGTCCCAATCACATAACCTGATGAAGGTCCCAGGATTAGGATAGACCCCTTGCCTTGTTTTATACAGGACACAATCACTCATCTAAGACAGCAAAACACACTAGGGCATAGAAGCCAGGGCTGGAGCATCTGGCCCCTCAGATTCAATGTGTCAACATGGTTTTGCCTACTTTGCAGTGAAAAGGGGTGGAAAGTTTCATTGTTGGTCTAACCCTTCTCTTACCTTTTCTTCCCCCATTAAATACATAGAAAAGCAAATGTTCAATACAAATAACATTGTTTAGCCTTCCTCTTCTTTCTGAAGCAGCAATAACATACAGCTTCACAGCCAGATGAGATGGCATAAAGAGGGCACCAGCGGAAATTTTACTGCCTGGGGTGGGGTTTTGCCTTAATGTTTAAAATACATTTTTAGCTGAACCCTCACAAATCTCTCAGAGGTTGTCACCCTCGTGGTCAGGACTGAACTGCAGTGAGTGGAGAGCATTAGGAAGCCACGAGGCTGCTGCTGCCTGTGTCCTGGGGAGGGAGGTGGCAGCGGGGATCCCAAAGCATGTTTGCTGTCTGCAGAGAGGAGCAAGCAGGCTTACATGTCCCCTCATTGACTTTTGCCTGAGTTTGCATGTGCATTTGCTATAAATTTGAGGTCTTCAGCAATCAGAGAAAATATTCAGGGCTTCATTTTATTCTCACTTATGTCAAAGAGAAGGCTACTGCACTGAGCAGAGTTACAACACTGTCACCTAATAGAACTTGCTGGTCCTTGTTATCTTGAACTACTGGAACAGGGTGAGTCAGTGCCAGTGCAGAGGTGATTAATGACAGGGAGGATGAAGAGGTTCACACCGTTCCCCATCAACACGCATTTCTGTGGTACACATGAAGGAATAGTGATTTTGCCTTCATGCATTCATACACCCATCCACATCAGAGCAATGTACCAGAACATGTAAAACACATTGGCTTGTAACAGGCTGATTTTTGCCTAGTCCAGCTGAGTCTGGCCCAGGTGTGTTTTAACTGTGTGAACTTTCATATATACACAGTGCTGGTTCAGCTGCCAGGGCAGTGTAGCTCAAGAACCAGGCAGTGATGCACTGGAGGAGATACTGGGATCTGCTTGCGGAAATCAGACTAGCTCAGAGAAAGAAAACTCAGGATGATTTCCCTGTCACTGATGATATTCACTCCCTATGCAGATTTTTTCTGTGGCATGCTGCACCACTGAGCCTTACAAAAATATCTCGCTTATGACAAGCACCATATTGCTTCTCGCATCAAGATTAAAAAATACTCACTGGGTAAGCAACATGTTACACTGTCAGTGAAATGAATACTTCTCAAATCCTTTCTTTTACACTGGTGTCAGTGAGACTGTGAATATTGGTACAGTCTGCCTCTGTGAGAAAAAAGGGCTGCAAGATCATGCCCAGAAACAAAAAATGCCCCAGGTATGAAGTACAAACAGCTCTAGCCAGTACAAGTTTGTTTGCCAAGTGATAGTATCTGCAGTGTTGGTTGTAGCAATTAAGTCTGCTGAAACATGAAAACAAACACATCCCTCCACCGCCAGTTCTCCCCTCTGCAGCAGTGTTTTCACAAGTTAAAGGGGAATGTTCTTTGGTTGCTGCTTCTTGGAAGGCATATTAAACCTCACAATCTAGGCTTTAAATCACTCTCTAATAGAATGAGACCTAATGTGGAGAGGGCAGATGGGACAGATTATTCCACTTCTATTTTCCCATGAAGCTTCTGACACAGGCTACTGTTGGAAGTAAGACTGTAGATTAGTTTGACCTCAGGTCTCATTCAGTATGGTAGCTCTTACACTGTTAAACTCTATAAAGCATACTGCTATCAAATTGCTTTTTACAGCTCTGTCTGGCCCCCCCTCCTGTTGATGATGTGTGTGGGAAGCCAAGCAAAACGTTCCATTAGTGTTTAGAAAAAGAATTTGAGATATATTTTTCAGTTAATGTTGTTGGATTTATGACTTGTATAGTGCAGAAATTACTTTACTGGACTGGAATCATGTTATGTATTAATGAATTATCAGGATATGAGTCAGCCTTGAAATAGTTTGAGCAGGAAGGTAGCATTCTTCCACAAACAATAATCTGTTGATAAATCATGCTGAAAGCTGTAATTCAATAGGAATTGTTTTTAAAGAGAATCAGAGAAAGACTGTATGTGTATATATATTCTCCACTATTGCACATTAATGCCACATTACTGCACCCATGCATTTAGTCACACTGATTATGGTCAGATAGCCTTTACCCTGAGTGCAGAATTGCAGTAAAATGACAGCCTTATCCCAAGTATTAAAAAGAGTTTCATTTTCCTGTGCTTGCATCTACATTCCTGGGCCTCTTCAAAGTGCCCTGGTTTGTTTATTTTCTCCTAAGAAGAATAAAAGCCTAACTTATTGAAACAAAGGAGTGTGATTTTCTTCCATTAGCTATGTTACAAACTACTACTCTTTGTTGTGCTAACTTGGAGATGAGGCCTTAGTTAGGACAGGTGAAATAAAACCAAAAATCGAAGCTCAAATGTTGAGTCAGTAGAATGGAGGAGTATCTTCTGGGGTTTTGCTGGGTGGAGGATTTTTGATGTGTATTTGCAAGTCATAGTGCTGGTGTTTTCAGGGGGATACCTGCTGGGACTCTGCGGAGGCCAGCCTTTCTGGGCAGGGTTTTTAAGCAAGCCTTTGAAGTAGAGCCAGAGAACAGCAATTCTGGTGTATATTCAGTGGTCCCTTGGCTTCAGCAAGAGCTTGAAGTAAACTGGGAATGCACAGGTCCACTGGAGGTGAAGGGAAGTGCTGCATTTGAGTTCTCAGCTGAAGACTGAAACTTTGTTGTTGTACTTGCTCTTTCAGCACCATCAAATAACACCAGGCATGTTTTCAGCCAGACTAGTCCCTTGTTCCTTCAAGAAGTCTCACTAGCACCTTAGCAACCTGAACAGTTTCCTCTTTTCAAAAATATGGCTAAAAATCAAATGTATTGCAGGATAGAGGGAATATTCTTTCCTTGGTACAGAGAGGGTAAAGCCTTTATTATGTTGTCTCCTCAGGCTGTTAAGCTGCTCTTAGAGAGTTGCTGTGTACACAGTGGCTTGCGAAGAGTGCAGACTAGTAAACATGTTTATGTTTGTAGGAAAACAAATAAACCTGAAGTTTCTTTTAAAGTGCTTCTCTTGATATATGGCTTCTCCTACCCCAAGCTCTTGATGTAGTAGCACAGTTTATTCCTATCATAGCAGTAGATAGCTCAACTTGCCTTTGCCTTGGGAAATGATTGATACTGGAAAATTATACATTTGCACATAAAATCTTGGCAATGTCTTGATAAAAGTACTTATTTTCTTAAAAAAAACATTGGAAAAGTATTGACTTTAATTGTATTCTAGATTGTCCTAGCAAAACAATGGTAAGAGGATAAACGTAATAGGAGCCAAAGCCAATTGCCTCCTGCTGGGTTCCTGAGATAAACAGGGGAACCTGAGCACAGCAAAGCCCTCAAGTACTGGAGAGGGGTGGGGAGGAGCTAGAACAGGTAAGCAGAAGCCCAAGAGCAAGGGTAATGCCCAGGAAGTCTAAGCGTTGACACAACTTCTGTCTCCAGTTTCAAAGAGTTCCTCACACAGAAAGTTAGCCTTTTGCCTTGCTGGCCATGAGCTCTTTGTCACTTCATGTCACAGCAGATTCAGCCCTCAAAGCCTGGAGGACCTTGTGTTGCTGGGAAGTGATTGTGTCCAATTGTCCCATACAGGAATACAAGTTGGCTCCAGAGGATCTTTATTTTCACACCATGAGTACTTCTGTTTCAAAATCTTATGTCGAAGAAAATCTGTACCTAATGGGAGGAAGCTGTAAAGCAAATAAATTCAGTGTCAGAGATGTGTTGAGGATTGTGGTCCCCACTTCTGCCCAGCAATGCATATGTTAGCACAAGTGCCCCTTTCAAACAGTACTGAAGATGTGGTTGCACAGACTGGTCCCTGAAATGCTCACACATTGAAAAGAGCTGTTAGCCAAGGCCTACACATCCTTGATGCCCACAGTGCTACAACTTTGTTGGTGCTAACATACCAACAGGTTTGATTTTATCGAAAATACCGCTGGCTGGAGCTGCACTTGCATTCTCCAGGCTGAGCATTCAGAGGAACAGTTTTAGATCAGGCTCATTTATCACAGCTCTCTTGACCTTTCTCTGATTTGCCATCACTGGAAAGTTAAAAATGTGCTTGGACTTTCTTTGGCACATGGCCTTTCAACAAGCACATCCATCCGTTCCTGATGCAATCATGGGTAGATTTCGTAGCTCTTGTGATCTGACAAAATGCTTAGCTTAACTCATTTCCTATTGATTTTAAAAGTAATAGGGTATAAAAATGAATAATACTGTTAAGTGTACTTAGGCATTTTTTATACTATTAGCTTTGGTTGTTAGAAGATAATGGTGCTTTACTCAGGCTCAGATCCCTATAGTGCATTTTTATATATTTTAAAAATCATTTGGAAATCCTTTTAAAAATTGTTATTCACAAAGATAGCACTAAGGAGAAAAAGCAGGAAGAGAGAACTGCCATGAGCTTATGGTGGCATTAAATGTGATGTGCTCAACAGAGAAAATCAATACCACTTTGAAATCTTCCCTTCCAAATGCCTTTGTAGAACACCTCCCTAGGCTCACTTTGTGCCTGTGACCTTGGACAGATTTACTAATTTTATACTATTGTCTAGTTATTAGTAGGCTTTTCCCATGTTCCATAAGAGACCAGGCAAACTTTCTTACCTGCAAAAAATAAAATATCCCTTTCTTTTTTTAACTTCTCTATTTGAAAGTATCTGCAGAGCTGTCTCTGGTGACCAGCATTGGCTTTCTCATTCTTCTCTCTACTAGGACAGCTGACCAAATTCAGAATTGAACTCAGCTGAAGATTCAGAGGAAGAGGGAAGCTTGGCTTGGCACTTGAGGCCAGGCACCTTTTCTTCCTCAGCAGTCACAAGGGAAAAAGTTGATGCTACTGTTCGCCAAGACTGCTTGCAGGACTGATATTTAGCAAGTAGTTTTGCTCAACCATGTTTAAAATATTTGAAGAAATTATTATCTGCCAAAATTGAATCTATCATGTAATCCCCTACCATTATTCTGTTTTTAAGTTCAGTGCTGCCCCCAAAAATAGCAGGTGGTGGGGTCTTCCATGCTGCTGCAGAGAAACATATCAGAAATCTTTTTTTATGTCCAACAGCAGAGAAATAATAATGTAATAATAATGGTGGTGATAATGTTGATGTATTTTATTACAGAAATGTAAAAAAGCCTTGGTCCAAATCCCACCACCTACAGTCAAAGAAACCCCTAAAGACCCCAAAGTTGGCTGCCAGTTTTTGCCTGGCTGAAATTGCCAGATTCTGCAATTTCCATCCAAAAGCATAAATCTTCCCACCCCTTGGGCAAAGCTCTTGGTGATCCAAAAGAAAGCAAATCCATGGCTGATGCATGAGGCAGAACAAAGCCATAGTGCCTGGGAGCAGACTTGGCTCTGCAGTGCTGACAGGAAGAGGAATGTGTGGTGGTCACTTGGCTTGGCACACGCGCTAGGGGGAACACACACGTGTACTGAGGGAATAAGCATTTACTGCCGTGAGGTGTTGTTCCACGGCCCCATTTCTGCAGACTCAGAGGAAGTCCTGAGGGAAGCTTGTGGAAGAGAATGAGCTTGTGGATTCTGTGCGCAAAAAAAACCTAAATACGGAATTTTTGAAAGAAACTGAAAAGAGAAGGGAAAATTAATTTGTTGCTACATGAGATCACATAAAGCTCCCTTGGAAGGGTTCCTAAAGAAAAGATTATGTTTACTGTGGAGAGGGAGCAAAGAATCTAGGCCTACAATTTTATTGCCTAGTCTCGTTTTTTAACCTGCTTTCCTTTTGTTTTCAAACCCCAGAGATAGCACAGTGGTTCACAGAAAGTGCAACTGGTCTCTTTTGATAAGGTCTGATAGCAGAGATAAAGGAAACAAGCTTCCATTTGCCTTTAAAGACCTTCCCAAATGTACTGTCTTGTCATTCCTAAAAGCAGTTCCCTTTGCTTTAACTTCTAGGTAAATAGTGGGAACCCAGTTGCTGTGATGTTAATGAGGGTGATGAATTTGCTGGGTGAAGAGTGGTCCCCTTGGTGCTTAGCATCAAAGAAGGATCTGCCTGCTGCAGTTCCTCCAACACTGAAGGGGCCAATGAAAGATTGGTGTCTTTTGAACTGAGGGGAATTCACAGGAATTAACAGAGGCAGCCAGCCAGCCCAAGGGAACTGCTTAGTTGGAATCATTCCTGCTTTCTTTTGTGTAACCTCAGGCCCAAGAAAATACTATGAGAAATCTAAAAAGAGGTGGTGCTTATTCCTGAAAGGACCAGGTATGCATTACACTTTTTAAGAGAAATTATTCAGCCTTTACAAAATTTAGCAGTTTAGAAGGATCACACCAATTTGAACTCAAAAACTGATGGAAAATGTTAAGGGATCAGTTCAGGAAAACACGTGAACAATCCTTTCTGGGACAGGGGTGCTTTTGGAGGTTACCAAGCAAAATGCCAGAGGCTGCTTAAGTACAGGAGATCAGACTAAATGTGTGTGAGTATTTGATGTTGGCATTAAATATACTCATTCTATCAAAAGAAACATCCAGTTTCTGGATAATGTCCTGGAAGACATTATTCAATTTCAGACATGCAGCAGAAGTGCGAGAACACAGTAAAGGAGAAGTTGGTGATGCCCAGATATTCCTTAAAGCAAAATGAGATTATCTGAAATGATCCACCTGAAGTGATAAGCAACAGAGACAGCTGTGGGTCCCAAAACTGCCCTTGCACCAGAGCTGTATGGAGTGTTAATCATGCATTTGGTCCTGTGTAAAGACAGAGAAAGATGTGGCCTCTCCTAAGAGTGACAGCCTCAGGAGCAGAGATGGGGGGTTATTGAACTACCTGAGGGTGCAGATAAGCTGGGAGGAAGATGAAAATAAGCTGTTTCCAGGATCTTAATATGCTGAATCAAAACATCCAGATGACATCCTGAGGCTGTGAGGCAGAATTAGGTAGACGATAATAGTGGTCCTTAGTACAGCTGTATACTGTGAGCCTATCCCTAAAGCTGGGTAACAGTCACTTTGTTGTGTGCTGCTAAATCCTTGAAATACCTCCTCAGTGGGATGCTTACATAATAAGTCACAGGTTTCTAATAATTTATTGCCTCTGTCTCAAACATATTTTGCAGGTTTCTTTTGCTGTTTATACACATTTATTTGTTTTACTACCTCTTTGCATTCTAACAAATCATCTTTAATAAAAAGCACATTTCCTCGTGAGCAGAATCAATTTCCTTCAGAAGTCTTTCAGTCCCTGATTAGTGGGTTACATTTGGTCTTCACTAATCACATACTTAACCGTGAGCAATAAAGTTCTTAAATAAATAAATGCTTTGGTCCAAGTCAACATTAGTCATAATGGACAGTTTCCCACTCAAATTTCTGAAATACAAGATGAGACTTTGCTACCTGGGCACTTAGATTCCCATTAAAAGTTCAGCAATCAATGCCAGATCTGGTTTTTTTCTGCAAGTCATTAGGTATGTTATTAACAATTAAGTCTCAGCAGCAAGATGACTTGATTGCAGTGGGGAGTCTAAATGGGTGTGGGTTTTCAATTACTTTTAAAGGCCTGAGGTTATGGCTATTTTTTCCCCCCTTTGTGTTAGACTGCTCCAGAAGCACTCAGTGGGAAGGTAATGAAGTAGAAGATTTGTACATTACTACATCTTTCCCTGCATCCTTTTCATTGATTTTATTACTGTAGGCTTTGAAACTTAAGGAGAAGTTAGCTATAAGCCATTCCTCCTGGTCAGGATTGGCTGTGTATTAAAGAGCTGCATTCTCACATGAAGGATGCATTTTTACTAACTGTGAACAGGGGTAAGTCACTGCGGATCAAAAAACCTGAGATGTGGTGGAAACCCCAGCACATGGCTGCTGTAGCAAAAGAATGCCTTCCCAGCACTGAATTTAAACCACATTTGTTGGAGAACATAGCTTGAATCATGACTCCCTATGGTGCAGCAACCACTCAGATTAAGATATGTGGTTTCCCTAATGTCTGTCAAATATTGTTGGAAACCAGGCTGGCTCGGCTGTGAGGTGAACAACATTACATGGGTGGTATCAGTTCCCCACAGAAATTGGAGGTGGGGGGAGGAGAAGACAGAATATAACTTTCAGCCAAAATACATACAAAAAAAGCATTAGTGTTTATTTTAAAAACATCAGGTAACACTTCTTTAGAGTTTCTGTGTATGTGTGCTTAATGAATGAGAACAAGGAAAGCCTCTGTTTCTCAGAGGAGCCGATAACTTGGAAGCTGAGAAAGGTGAACACAAAACATTCTGACTAACCTTGAGTTTGGCTTGTATGCATGGCCTGGGGTGCTCCTCACTGAGCCCACATTTGGCTTGAGGGTTAAAAATAAACCAGGGCTATGTAAGATGGACAGAACAGAGCTATTATCTTGTGGGCCTTTGCATGAGGAGAATGTGGCCTTGTTGGGAGATAACCCCAGTGCCCTGAGCAGTGGCTTTGCTGTGCTTGCTGGACTGGGACAGCTGGGCCACGGCTCCCAGCCTGAGGCTCAACACCCACCAACTCCTGAGTCTGAAACCCACAGACTCCTTGCTGTGTATTTCTTCATAGCAGCCTGGGCAGCAGTTATGAGATAGATGAAAATCTTTGCTGCCATAATCAAGGTATACCAAAGCTTGCTGGGAGGATTGGGAGCATATGGACTGGCAACTGTAATAGCACCTGGAAGTATTGCTGTAATGTCCTGACCACTTATAACTGACCTGACAGCATTCAGGGTTGTCATGAGTCACTTCTGCTGATGAAGGAGGTAATAGTGGAGATAGATATTTCCTTTTATTTTTATTGTACATTCCATTTCTACATAAAAAATATTAATTTTCTGGTTTACTTCTATTTGAAATAGTATATTTAAATTTAATTTATCTATTTTGCATGTATGCAGTGATCTAGTGCATACTTCATGTCTTGCCTCACCGAACACAGACAAATCAAATACGAGATGGGTTCTTTGCTTAGAGTGTGCAGAATCTTTACAGTCTGCACTCTGTTCCCCATCCTTGTTACAGCTTTTATTGGTTGTCTTTGAGCCACTTCTGTCTTGTTCTCTGTAGCACAAGTAGCACCACCAAATAACAGTGACCTCTCCTTGCTACTTTTATTTTCAGATCATGTGAAAAATACTCCAAGCTCAAGACTAAACTCTTATTCAGTTATGGTATATAACCTGTGCTTTGGAAGGAGGCTCCCAGTTTCATAAATTGACCTGGCTGCTTGGTGTATGTCTCAGAGAAAAGCTCTTGAGATTACCATTACTTTTCTCTAAACAATTTCTTCACTTGCTCTTAATATTAACAAATAAAATTACGTTAAGGAAAGCAGAGATGGAACAATCCTCATTTCTGATGTAGATTTTTAATGTGAAAATGGGAAGCTGGGCATTGAATTCTTCAGCTCTATAACCACAACCCCCAAATCACACCTCTGTGCAAGTGAGTTTTGCACATGTGCATTCTGTCAGGGAGTCACAGCAGTTCCTCTATCATTTTACAGTTCTAAAATATCTGTAGATCCAGCAGGATTTACCAGTCTCACCTGTGTGTGTCTGGTGCTGAGCTACTTGTTTGTAATGCTAATGCTTTTTGGAAATGCCCCTCATTATGCTTTGATTTCCTGGTCATTGGTTCCTTTTAATTACTCTGAAATTTATTTTCAAGCGATGACAATCAGGAGTACAGGGTACTGCATCTGAGGGCTGGAAGCAGAGCACAGAAAGGAGCCTTTCACTTCAGAGCTGCTGGTCAGAATCCAGCTGAGGTTCAGGCTTAGCAAAAATCACTGCTGTGTGATGGCTTCTGGTGCCCCGCACTCCATGTCCACAAATGAGTCAGTGTCCACATCACACAAACCACAGAACAATTGGTGCTACTGTAATGGGGAGTCTAGTGGCAGCACCAGTGGAAAGGGCAGGGACTTGAGTGAGTGTGGAAAATGAGCTGCTTTATTCCCTGCTCCCTCAGGTCACCTTTGAGACACATCTGTTTGAGGAAACTTAGGAGAAATTTGATCTCTGGTAGCTCCCTTCTGGAGATAGAAGAATTTACTTTGCAGTACTGACAATCTGACACCCACTAAAAAACTTTACGTTCAAGAAAAATAAAGATCATTATGGGATCATTTAACATGGGAAAGCCTGAACTAAAAAAAAAAAAAAGAAGGGCTATATATGATTGAAAAATCAACAATAAAATCTAAATGCTGACTTGAAATAATAGGAACCTAGCCAAACTAATATTATCAAGCATGGCCACCATTGCCAAAAATTGGTTCCCTCAAAACCCCAGGGAAAACCTACTCTTTTATTAAACCATTAAACAATCTCTTCCAGTTGAATCCCTTCTGGGGAAAATTTAAGGAGTGCTTCCACTGTTCAAACATTCTTTTTAGAGGTGAGAACATGGATTGTTAGAAGAGATACTGGACTTTATTCAGCCTGAGATGATGCCTTGATGTCATGCAAACAGGGACTGGAAGGAGAGCTGTCAGCAGTACAGGACATCTGTGGGAGGTCTGGCACTGCCAGTATGCCCGTGAATCTGAGGTGGAGCTTGGAAGGGACCTGTGGAGATCACCTGCCCCAGCCCCTGGGGCTTGCACTTCCACTGGGTCATCTGCTGTAAAGTAGGGAGCTCCTTTCTTAGATTTTTTATGTATCATTCCTAAAAAAGGCTGGCAGGAAACTAATCATGTGCTACCAGCAATGAATTTAGCCCCGTAGTTCCTGAAAGCTTTAAACAGCTCAGCTGTGAAGACACCTCTTAATATGCTGGAATGACACAGTCACCTATGCTGATTGCAGTGGTGAATGTGGCATGATTTTTTGACTAAGTGAAAGTAAAAAGAATGTGTTGGATGTCAAATAAGTACGTTAGCAAATCAGAAATGTTTGGAGACAGCATGAGCTGCATGTGAATTTATGCCAAATGCAGCTAAAAATAGAACACAAACTTCAACTTTAAGTTGAAGTTTCCCACCGCAGTTCCTCAAAAGCACAGCATTTTGACTTTTCATCTTAAAACAGCTAAAACCCGTAATTTAAATAACTTTATATGATTTTAAGAGCACCTCAGACCCAGAAAGTTAATTTATCAGTATTTATTTTGGGGTGAGGGAGGGGGGAAATTCAGAGCAACACAGTACAAAAATGTTTGTGTGTTTGAGTGTGTGCATGGGAGTGAGGGGAGATTGTAACCTGCCACATCTCTGCCTTTGCATTTTTTTACTTCCCTTCAGTAGATGACGCTACCAGATTTTGTAGTGTTGCTGGTCCAAAGCAGAGAGGATTTACATGTCCACGTTTGTTCCCAGTTGTTGTGGTGAAGCAGGATTTGAAACCCGGGGTTGTGAAGGTCAAATTCCCAGCCCCGCGGTCTCTTGTGAGACACACCTGTGTCCTGAGAGAGGTGGGAAATGAGCATATCCTTCCAGGCTAGATCTGGAGAAGTATTGTGAAGCACCACAGAGGTGTGAGGGCCAGCTTCAAAGTTCCTGGGAGCACAGGGATAACAGCAGCCAGAGCACAGATTTCAGTGTTTAAGAAAAAAAAAAAGAGAGGATTTCAGCATCCTGTATCACACCACCAGTTTCTTATAATGAAGAGTATGTGGTGCATATTTTTCCCTTTTCTATGACAAGTGCTGAATTCCTCAGGAGGCTGGTGATTGTGCAGCCAGGGCTCTGCGGAAAGTTGGGTCCCTCCCTGCCTTCCTCAGCTGGGAGCAGCTGGGGCTGGGGCTCAGCCAGGGGAACCTGTGCGGGGTCTTCCCTCATCCCAGCAGCTGGAGCAGGATGCTGAATTCAGCAGAGACTGAATTTTGAGAACAGCAGCAGGACGGGTGATGGGGGTTTAAATGGTGAAAAAGTTATGCAACAGAAATGCATTTGGCCATCCTGAGTGCCTGTTACTTGGCAAGCAGTGGTCATGCCATCAGGCAGACTGTTTTTCCACAGGTAAACAGGGAAATGCATCCTCCTTAATGTGAAGAAAAATAAGTCATATATGCAGCAACACAAAGTGCTGCATGTGAAAGTGCATAGACACTATGGACTAAACTAGTGCAGGATAAGATCACTATAGAGAAATATGAAATTGATTTTGAAAAAGAGACTTTCAAGGTAAGTCAGAGGCCAGAAAATGAACTGCTTTTGTAAATTTCCCGCAATTCCACACAGCGAGCGAGGTTACATATGAATGAAACCATGATGTATGATTTGGCTTCTTAAGCATTAAAAATCCTTCAAAACTACAGCTGCAGTGTTCATTCCCAAATGATTTTACTTTGTGTATTTACTTAGAGAAAGCTGAAACAGTTTGCCATTTATGTGTATTCAAAAGCTGCGCATTTCCAAGACTATAAAGGAAATCTTAAAAAGGAATCACTTCCAGAACTCAAATGATGATATTTTAAAATGGATCCAAAAATGCATTAAAAATTAAATAGATGTAAGAAAGAGAAAAATCTCAGTTATCATCTTTTTGTGACTTGATCATAGCAAGTGATTGTGATGTATACATGAAACTGGATAGCACAGGTTTTTGTTCATATTTATTTCATTTTATGTTATACATTTGCCCGAACAGTTGCTTCCCACCTTGTGAATTATCTTCTGTGTGAATGTTTTGAAACACTTAAAGTTCAAGGACATATAAAATATAGCTATTTATGACATTCTAAATTTGTGCATAAACTCTCACACAGATTTTGGGTTTGTGTACACATGCAGGAAATCTTAATTTTATAGTTCTTGAAGGTAAGTATTTGCATTTATAATAACAGAATGAAACCTAGAATGTTTCAATAAACATAAAACTATATAAATAATACTTGGATATAGGAATTAGGTAGAATACCCTGAAGTATGTTGAGTTTTCAAGTTTTTTCAGACACCAGCAGCTTTCCAAGCATGTGCAACATGAAAGTCTAAGTTATATATTGTAACGGTGTTGTTCAGGTTTTGTTCTTTAAAAGTAATTCTAGAAAGTGTGGGAACTGTTATAGGAATACTGTTCCATTCATTTATGACTCAGAAACACTGGAGGATTGAGATTGGTTGAAATGACCACTCTCAAATAATGTCATTATATTTTTCTGCCCTATAAGCTGAAAAATTAATCACTGAAGAGATTTAAAAAAGGAAAAAAAAAACAGATAAAATTAACTCCAAAGTGTGATTTTGCACAGATTGCTGTTTAAGGTACCTTGGGTGTTTTCAGCAAGTCCATTCTGTCAGGACTGCTGTCAAATAAACCTCCACAGCACCTGCTCAGCAAGGCCTTTGTACTGTCCTGGAACGTGCTCTTGGTTGCTTTCTTCAGAGCCTGCTGGGTGGAAGAGGCTGTGTGAACCAGGATTACACATGGGTGAGCAGTGATAACTAGAGAAGCCTGACTTTTTTAAGGGGAAGAGGTCATATTTTCTTGAATTGGGTGGGATGCGGGCTTTGAATTAATATTTCCTGTGTTAGGTGCAGCCTGTCCATTCCTGATGCTGGCTTATTCTCCAGCAGTGTTTTGCTTACCCTCTGCAACTCTGTACAGTCTTGTGTAGGCAGAGCAGAAGTCTGAGAGCAGCTTCCTGTCCTGGTGGGCAGGATGTCAGCATATTGGTCAGTGAAAGTGGGAATTGCTTGATTCAACCCAAACCTTTTTTCCATTGTGCCACTTACCTCCCCAAAAGCTCAATACTCGTCCAGCAGCGCTGGGTCAGTGTGATCAGAAGTTAAAGGTTGCCATCTAATGGGGAACATATATAGTACAAGCTTCATGGAGTTTTACTAAATTATCTCTTCTTGTCCTTCTCTGTGTACCTGTAAGTATTTTCTTTACAAGGCACTAGAGGAATGAGAACGATATTTTATTCAGGTTTTACCTGGGATGTTAAATGATACTTTATCAGCAACAAGACCTTGCAACTCAATGAGAAATTCCAGTCATTCAGTGTAACCTGATTAAGTCTAATTTCTTAATGCTTCTTCTGTGAATTCAGATATAGATGAGTGTTCCTTTGAACGGACCTGTGACCACACCTGTATCAACTACCCGGGAAGCTTTGAGTGTCTCTGCCACAAAGGCTACACCTTGTACGGACTGACGCACTGTGGAGGTTTGGAAACAGTTTTGCTTACATGTGTGTCTGTTTGCTTTGTGAACTGTTTGCAGAGCCACATGTTCTTTTAGATTAAGGTTTTACAACTGAAGATGATAAAGCAAAAAGGTTAAAATAAACTTAAAATATCATGAGCTGCGTGTTCCTAAAATTTCAGCATCTCAAATTCACTGAAGCCTTCCCAAGAGAAAAACACCAGTGAAAACCAATGTCCCACCATTTTTTGATCAGTAATTCGGCAGGAGTGAGGTTACTCACAACTGTAGGGAGGCTTCATATGATGGGCAACAAAGAGAATAGGGAAAAGATGTTATTTTTGCTAAATTTACGTATTTTGGCGCTGTTGGCATTTGTCATTACCAGTCTGTGACATGAACTGCCTGTGAAATGCATAACAGAAGGGTGTGGTTGATCTTCCTCCCATTTTCTGGGGAGCTACTTTCAACCTTTTTGGTATGACTGTAAAGAATTGGTGTTTTAATGTTTCATTATCTAGGAGAGGGATATTTTTTAAGTGCAGTATTACCACAATGACCAAATTGGAGGTTTGACTGATGTAGCAGAAACAGATGCTGGCCCCTCACTTCTGAGTGCTGAGTTCACTTGATTTTGTAATGTCAGCACGAGACACTGCTAATGGTATCTCTACATGGCTTCTTATTTGGGAGAATGGTGTAGGAGGTGTATACTGGTCTCTGTTCTGCAGAGTGGGGTAAGTATCACATGAATTCACATGAGGCAGGCAGGAAGGGAAACAGGAGTCCATCTAAGGAAGCAATTTGGGAACAGACTCCACTTGAGAGCAGTTGTGAAAGCAAAACCAGTCTGAAAGTCTTGGGGACCTATGTTATATGAGGTGTGGAGAGACTGATCTTCAGTTTCACTGTTAATTCCTTAATGACTTAATGTAATAATTTAGGGAAAGCCTCCAAGTTTGGGATTCTGCCTCAGTCTTTGAATAACGTTCAGCCTCAGTTCTGCTTCAGTCTTTTAAATAAGTCTGAAGAAGGGCCAAAACTGTAACCGGAAATACTCAGTGCTAAACTTTGAGCAAAAATATAACCAGATCTAAACCTCCTGCCTTTTTCCATAATGAGCAGATCCAAAATCACAACTCTGAATCCAGACTTATCCAGGCCCTAAGTTTTGCCACTCAGGCCTGTCATTAGTTTTAGTCCTTACATTCTTAATTTTGAGGTCTGCCAGTGAGTCAGAGCATTAGCAAATCTGTGTATCTCCTGTTGATTCAGTGTCATTCCAGCTCACTAAATAAATAAACATCCTTTCTGGTGGTGGAAGGAGCAGAGATGAGAGATTGACCTTGTTGGCATGAGTATATGAATGCTGAATGCATGGACTAAAAAAGATATACCTCATACTGGCTAAATACTTTCCTAATGTATCAAAAGGTGAAAGATTTTCTTTGGAATATCAGTGATAACATATACGATCATTTCTTTGCCTTTTTGCAAGCTTTTACCTTTGATTCTTATTCAAGGAGTAGAAGTCTAAACTACACTTCAACTGCTAAGTTTCTATCAAATTCATCATTTCCTCCTTCACCTAAATTTCTAAAAGCAAACTCCAGGAATCACTGTGGAGAATTTATCTCCTTGTTTTGCAGAAGTGATGTAATCTCACAGAGGTTTATGCCTTTGACATGTTTCTATATAAGGCATCATTGTCCAGATGCTGCAGACACTTTCAAGCATGTTTTGTATCTTGTGAGTACTTCCAAGAATTTCAGTGTAACTAGCCCTGGCAAGTAAACCGTATTACATCTGTAAATCCTTGGGAGAGTAGGAGCTGTACAGTTTAAGGATAAATACATGCAATATGCACTAAAGTTGTTTGGCACTGTGTGTCTTTATACATGTTTAGGTAGACTCAAATGCAAGAGGTACAGTAGCAATAGATTTCCTTATGCAAATCATATCTTAATGCACAGTATCTGTGAGTACACATGGTTAAGACTCTTTGCAACTTTAAATGTGTTTTCAGATATTGATGAATGCAGCATCAGCAATGGTAGCTGTGACTATGGGTGTCTTAATACCATGGGGAGCTATGAGTGTGTCTGCCCACCTGGAAAGAAACTGCACTGGAATAAAAAGGACTGTGTTGGTAAGTGTGGAAGTGAGACTCAGAAGTGACTGTGGTGATGCTCCTGTTCTGCAGGAGGGTGGAAAAACCCATGGTTTTGTTTGAGAGGCTGCATTTTCACAATCTAGACCCCCCCAAATTAATTTTATAAACTCAGATAATGCCTGATCCTGTGGAGCTCCATGGTCTAGGATACAACTGCAGGTCAATTAGCAAATGAGCAGTATGTTGAATTTTATTTGTGTGGAGTTTTTTTTTAAGTCTGTGAGTCCATTCATAGAAATCTAAGTATTATTGTTATCTTACGTGTTTTATACTTTTGTCCTTAATTTCCCATTTTCCCATCTCTTTAATGTCAGCTATAACTCTGTTTACCTCTAACAATAATTTAGAATATTCAAAATATTTAACTGTTTGCAAGTAGGATATGGTATTCAGGTTAATACTTACATTCACAGAACCCTACCCCAATTTTTCAAGTTACCTCTAAAGGTATCCTGCTTAATACAAGCTACTGATACTAGCTATGTCAAAAGTATTAATCATAATGAGCCCAAATCCTGAGATCACAAAATTGTGGCACTTGCTGCTAGTGCCACTTTGTGGCAGACCTGAATTTCAGTATTCTTTAAATAGATGACTTTTTTTCCTAGAGTCTTATTTGAAGCACAGCAAATCTTGGTCATGTCTACAGCCAAAGTATTTTCTGTGGTTTTTTAATTCTGGTTTTGCAGTTTTAATGAGAATGGCATACCTGGGGTTTTTCATGGCCAAATTTTTTAACCACTAATAACTTCTCACAGGCACATTTGGGGATGATGCTTAATACCTAATTGGGAGCAAGACAGAGCAAGGAAAGAGGGGATCTCCCTTCAGGGAATCTCTGCGCATACTGAGAGAAAGCACTCCTTGATCTGGAGCAGAGAGCTCTGCGCTGGCCTCTTGTGTGATCATGCAATTGTGGCATCTTTTACATGGATACAGCAGTATGGAAAGCACTTTATAAACAAGATGGGGTGGTTATAAATAGTTATGAGCCTCCAGCTGAATTCCTGCCTTTGCCACTATGTTCTTCCTAACCACAATCAAGTGCTTCACTTTCCTGCTTACCTGTCTGTGTATTACTTTCCCTGATATATAAAGAACTAAGCATTGTGACAGTAAGAAATAGCTAATTGTGGTTTCTAGTAATGCAGTAGGTCTCCCTTGCAGTATACCAGTTACTCCTCTGGAAAGGAATTTGTAAATTAACAGCTGTGACTAAAATTTTTGGAGGTCTGGTATAAAGTTAGGCTATTTGGGCTATATTCTCTCTCAGCCTACTAAGAATGCTGGTCCCATGGTAAGAGGCTGTAATCTTACCGCAGGACACTCCCAAAAAAAATATTTTCCTGGTTGTAAATTTCTCCTCATTATTTATAATGCTCATTTGGAAGATGGAAAAAGAACACCCTTGTCTATTTATACACACTGTAGTATTTGATGACTTCAGTGAGGGTTAAAATGACTGTCATCTCCCTGCTGATCGCCTGCCTTTATTACCAACATAGTTAACAGGAAACTGTATTCTAAATTGTTACAAAAGCACAGTAAAAGGCAGAAGAATTACATTTAGTGATCCTGAATGCCGCGTGATTTGGAGACATTTGCAGTAACAAAACCCTCTTCTGCTCAGCAATGGTATTTTGTGCTTTGTTGTCTCCTCAGTCCAAAGAAATAGGTTTTTTAAAGACATCACCAGAGCAACATAGAAGACTTAGGAGGGGGTTAAGTGGAGGATGATTATTCCCATATTTGAGATGTGAACATCAAGCATGTTTATGGGACTTGTGTATATTTATATTTAATGACCAGTGAGGGCAGGAATACAAACCAGCTGGACGCTGCTGGGACTCTTCCTCTGCACTCGAGCCAAGTCAGGCAACACTCATTCCAGCTACTGCATTGGTGGTGCTGTTGAGATGGGTTACAACACACGTAAACCACACTAACAATTCCAGGCAAAAGGCATTCTTTATTTCACAAAGCCTCTTTTATACAATTTCTTGGTCCTCGTGCTACGCATTCATCGACTCACAGGTTACTACATTACAATTCATCGGCTACCTATAGCAAACACACATTCTTGAGCAAAAGCAACCTCCCTTGAGCAGGTGCGCATTCTTTCTCTGTTGTTTTAGTTTCTTGCTTTAGTTAATGCTAAGATTCTCATGGGTACAAGTTGATTGTGTTGAGATCAATATCTGTGAGGCTTCCAGACAGACTTCCAGACCCACTGATAGTTTTCACAGTTCCCCCTATTTGTTTTTCGACCAGAAATGCAGCGTTTATGGTCCTCTGCAGGGCCCTTTGCAGAAAGGACAACAAACACGACACAAGGAGTAAAATAATAAAGATGACAGTCACAATCAAACATCCCATTTTCATAAAGTCCTTGACCCATTTAGCAAGTTGCCAGTCACCAAAGTGTTAAACCAATCAGACCCACTCTCTTTTCTTAATTTTGAAACACTTATCTGTAACTCTTTGATATAGCAAACACCGATTTAGAGTGGTCAGAAAGATTCATGCAGCACATGCTATCAAATTCTTCACAACCATGTCCATGTGCTAACAGCAAGAAGTCAATGGCTGCTCAATTTTGCAGGGTGGCGTGTCTAATAGA